>JARACY010004137.1:0-28590 GCA_029255725.1 Scrobipalpa atriplicella | reverse complement strand
TTTTAAGATCAAAACGATTTATAAGATAATAGAAATTATCGCGACAATAACTTGAATAACAAATTAATTACTTTCACCTATCGGACTAAATACCGGGTGCGTAAGGGACAGCGTCCCACAAACTGATAGGTAGAGGTTGCTCCAAGGTTGCTCAGTCAACAACACTGAACAACTTTCCAGTTTCCTAGTCTATTATAATTTCGATGAACCTAGTCAGGCAAAAAGAACATTTTTACTATAGACTTTTAACGCTCTGCCTACTCAGTAAGGTTAAAGGCGTGACTATGTGTATGGACTTATTCTACGTATTTATATTTATGTTAGGGATCGCCAGACTTTCTGGAGGTAAATTCAAGTAAATTCGCGGGAAAATAATAATAACATTATATATATTTATTTGATTTGAAATGTGCAAATTATGCCCTTTCATTTGATTTCCTACACGGTATCATTCAAAAAGTTTTTTTACTAAAGTAAAGTAACTACTTTATGCCATCTAGAGGGCACCATATTCAATTTGACTAAGTATAACCAGCGGAATATTGAGACGCTTCTGAAGATGCATAATTTTTCAAATTACAATCAAAGAACATATACTCACCTATTACAATTACACATAAATACAAATACGAACAAACATACATAATTTCCGGTCAAAATCATACCTCCTTTTTGCTTCGCCGTAAGTCTGGTAAAAAGTAGTGTACTACACATGACAGTTAGTCGATTATTAGGAAAAATACTTTGGAATACTTATTATTATAACCATTTTTAACTAAACAAGGAAAAGTACAACTCATTGATAAAGGAAATAAGTAGGTATCGATGTGCATATTTTTTGGCTAAATTATTGTTAAAATATTACCTAGATGACTTTGGCTTTACCCGCTAGTGTAATTATAATTTACGATATTTCATATTTTATGTGGTTAGTACCTAAATTCTGAAATATGATAAACAACAAAATCAAAAATTTCAACCGTAGACAGGATTCGAACCTGCGCTGCGTCTTTGGAATACCGTTCCAACGCCATGACCGCTAGAGTACGGCTGTCCTCCTGAGTGGTGAAATAGTTGATTTGTTGTTTCTTTAGATCGTCGTGGAAATGCTGGACTGGGAGTGGTAGAGAAACATAGAATGTGCCAAATGCATCTCCTCCCGGTAATACTGTAAAAACCAGCTAAGGGATTCGAGGGTTTTAGTGTATTGCAATTTAGGCGATGGGCTGACAACCCGTCACTATAGCATTATACATAATCATCTGTAATAAAATAAGCCTCAAAACTTGTCAGACGTGGCAGAACGACCTTTGTTTAGGTCGTTTTGCTCTGCCTACCCCGTTAGGGATAAAGGCGTGATTTTATGTATGTAGATTTATAATACCTAATGCTACAGTATTGCGAAATTCTACACCACGTAATATTTGTTCAGCTTTTCAAGACAGAAGCTGTAGACAAATATAATAAGAAACGTAGGCGCTGAACGATTACCTGCGAATCCAATCAAACATTAATACACGACTTGATAACAGTTTTACTCAAAATTCTTAAAGAATAGGTGTATCCCACAAAAGTATATCATACGCCATGAATGTGTGTGAAAATAATTTCAAAGAAGTTTAAAGGCCACAAACTGTCAATCCTTTGGATTATTAATACATACCTACATGCATATAATCACGCCTTTATCCCTTATTAATACATAACTACATACATATAATCACGCTTTTATCCCTAATGGGGTAGGCAGAGCGTAAACGACCCATATAAAAGATCGTCCGCTACGTCTGACAAGTTTTGAGGGTTATTCCAGATAGATCTGTATATTGCTATAGTGACAGGTTGACAGGAGCGATGGCGAATGCTTCACCGACAAGAGCGCTGCTCTTAAATTTAAGAAGAAAAAGACATGTTGTCAGCCCGTCGCCTAAATTACAATACTAAAACCCTCGAATCCCTTAGCTGATTTTTACAGCATGCCCGTAAGGAGAAGCAGCTGGCACATTCTATGTTTTTTTTATCACCCCGTCCAGCATGGATTATTATTCATCTTTATGCAAACATCGCTCTTTTCCATTATATATGCTAATACCTATTATAAATTAAACTTATTAATTAGGCTTTATCTACTTAGTCAACTCACGTTTGTTTGTTAATTTTTTTTGGAGGTACTTGAGTAATACATTGTTTTATTTAATTTGACAACAGCTTCTTTTTTTATACGTTTGAAGGAATTATAATTAATGATTATAACAAGTTCTGGACAGAGAAATGTGTATATCAAAACAAATTTAACAGCTATACCAAAAGGTTCAAACTGATAGGGGTTGCTCAGTCAACGATACTGAACACATATCACCAGGACTTTTTATTTTTTCAGGAAATGAATAAAAAATTTTGCTTTTCCATACAAATTGTCTGATCAATGTGGTATTTTGTATGAAAAAGCAAATTTTTATTTTCATTTCCTGAAAAAAAATTCTGGTGGGAGTTGTACAGTTTCGTTGACTGAGCAACCCCTATAAGTTTGCGGGACGCTGTCCCTTACACCCGGTATAAAGAGATCCCATTCAAGATCAATGAAAACAAGTTAAGCTTGCATGGAGACATACTTTAGCGCAAACCTTGGCCCGTATGCATAAGTAAATCATAATGTATGGTCAAATGAAACTCATCTTGTAAACAATTTGTTGTATCATTTGTGACGCCGGATACAGTCCGATGGATAAATTGCTTGTGAAATCTGTCACAGTGATTTGCTACTGCGGAACAAAAATAGACAAAAGGTTGCTTTATTTTATTTTTTCAAAGGAAGGTTTACTTGTTTCACGAGTCCTCTAAGTTAATGCCCTGTGGTTTTTGTTTGTTCATATGTAGCTACCATAAACATGAGTACAGTTATAGATATTTTAAACAATTTTGTTTTACTATAGTTTCTTTGACGTGCATACCAACCAGCTACAACCTGTTTACGAAATTAATTATAAACTTTCACTATAAATTACTTATTTTCTCTTAATAAATTATGTTGTTAATTATTACTGATCGTGGCTAAGCAAGCAAACAGTTAAGTACAAGCAGGGGTGTACTTCTGTTATGTTATCTATACATATAATAAAACAGTAGGACCCGGTTTGTCTGTACAATGAAGGAAATTGACTAAAATGAAGTCAGGGTGATACAAGAAGACCAACAGTACACGAATTTATTTTTTTAGAATTTTTTGTCTGTCTTTCTGTCTGTCTTTCTGTCTGTCTTTCTGTCTGTCTGTCCGTTTGTCCGGGCACATCTTCGTAACCACTTGATGGATTTTCATGCAGTTTTCATCTATTGATTTGGCATATCTCAGAGCAGTGTATAGACTTTGTTTCATCGAAATCGGTTAAGTATAAAAAAAGTTATCGTCGATTTTCATTCCAATCCAAACCTACTTTATAGGTAACTTGCACCAATTTTGATGAGACTTTATTCATTCATCAATCAGGGCCAGACGGTGACCGGCACCGACGCCTCAACTCAACGTGCCCTCCGAAGCACGGGATATTCTTTCTTTTCGGTCAATCAGGCGATTTACCCTGCAATGTAGGTACATTATGAGAGGAAGAATGACCTTATTGTTCCGAAAGCCCGATAGATGTCGCTGTACGATTTTAAAACGCGGTATCGATGTGTTTTCGCCAAAAGTACTTGAGAACAATATCAGCTCGCGGTCGTCCCCTAAAAAAGTTAAAAAATTGATATAAAAGGATATAAATAATCACGCCAACTAGGATATAAATAATCACGCCGATCGACTTAGGGGGTAGGCAGGCAATTGAATCTCAGAAACTACTGGACGGATTTTGATGGAACTTTTTTCATTTAACTGAGTTTTTCTTGGACAGTAAACAAGGATATAAATAATCACGCCAATAGACTTAGGGGCTAGGCAGGAAATTAAATCTCAGAAACTACTGGACTGATTTTGATGGGACTTTTTTTATCTGACTGAGTTTTACCTGGACAGTAAACAAGGATATAAATAATCACGCGAAATGACTTAGGGGGTAGGCAGGAAATTAAATAAAACAATGTATTACTCAAGTACCTCCAAAAAAAATTAACAAACAAACGTGAGTTGACTAAGTAGATAAAGCCTAATTAATAAGTTTAATTTATAATAGGTATTAGCATATATAATGGAAAAGAGCGATGTTTGCATAAAGATGAATAATAATCCATGCTGGACGGGGTGATAAAAAAAACATAGAATGTGCCAGCTGCTTCTCCTTACGGGCATGCTGTAAAAATCAGCTAAGGGATTCGAGGGTTTTAGTATTGTAATTTAGGCGACGGGCTGACAACATGTCTTTTTCTTCTTAAATTTAAGAGCAGCGCTCTTGTCGGTGAAGCATTCGCCATCGCTCCTGTCAACCTGTCACTATAGCAATATACAGATCTATCTGGAATAACCCTCAAAACTTGTCAGACGTAGCGGACGATCTTTTATATGGGTCGTTTACGCTCTGCCTACCCCATTAGGGATAAAAGCGTGATTATATGTATGTAGTTATGTATTAATAAGGGATAAAGGCGTGATTATATGCATGTAGGTATGTATTAATAATCCAAAGGATTGACAGTTTGTGGCCTTTAAACTTCTTTGAAATTATTTTCACACACATTCATGGCGTATGATATACTTTTGTGGGATACACCTATTCTTTAAGAATTTTGAGTAAAACTGTTATCAAGTCGTGTATTAATGTTTGATTGGATTCGCAGGTAATCGTTCAGCGCCTACGTTTCTTATTATATTTGTCTACAGCTTCTGTCTTGAAAAGCTGAACAAATATTACGTGGTGTAGAATTTCGCAATACTGTAGCATTAGGTATTATAAATCTACATACATAAAATCACGCCTTTATCCCTAACGGGGTAGGCAGAGCAAAACGACCTAAACAAAGGTCGTTCTGCCACGTCTGACAAGTTTTGAGGCTTATTTTATTACAGATGATTATGTATAATGCTATAGTGACGGGTTGTCAGCCCATCGCCTAAATTGCAATACACTAAAACCCTCGAATCCCTTAGCTGGTTTTTACAGTATTACCGGGAGGAGATGCATTTGGCACATTCTATGTTTCTCTACCACTCCCAGTCCAGCATTTCCACGACGATCTAAAGAAACAACAAATCAACTATTTCACCACTCAGGAGGACAGCCGTACTCTAGCGGTCATGGCGTTGGAACGGTATTCCAAAGACGCAGCGCAGGTTCGAATCCTGTCTACGGTTGTAGAAATTTTTGATTTTGTTGTTTATCATATTTCAGAATTTAGGTACTAACCACATAAAATATGAAATATCGTAAATTATAATTACACTAGCGGGTAAAGCCAAAGTCATCTAGGTAATATTTTAACAATAATTTAGCCAAAAAAATATGCACATCGATACCTACTTATTTCCTTTATCAATGAGTTGTACTTTTCCTTGTTTAGTTAAAAATGGTTATAATAATAAGTATTCCAAAGTATTTTTCCTAATAATCGACTAACTGTCATGTGTAGTACACTACTTTTTACCAGACTACGGCGAAGCAAAAAGGAGGTATGATTTTGACCGGAAATTATGTATGTTTGTTCGTATTTGTATTTATGTGTAATTGTAATAGGTGAGTATATGTTCTTTGATTGTAATTTGAAAAATTATGCATCTTCAGAAGCGTCTCAATATTCCGCTGGTTATACTTAGTCAAATTGAATATGGTGCCCTCTAGATGGCATAAAGTAGTTACTTTACTTTAGTAAAAAAACTTTTTGAATGATACCGTGTAGGAAATCAAATGAAAGGGCATAATTTGCACATTTCAAATCAAATAAATATATATAATGTTATTATTATTTTCCCGCGAATTTACTTGAATTTACCTCCAGAAAGTCTGGCGATCCCTAACATAAATATAAATACGTAGAATAAGTCCATACACATAGTCACGCCTTTAACCTTACTGAGTAGGCAGAGCGTTAAAAGTCTATAGTAAAAATGTTCTTTTTGCCTGACTAGGTTCATCGAAATTATAATAGACTAGGAAACTGGAAAGTTGTTCAGTGTTGTTGACTGAGCAACCTTGGAGCAACCTCTACCTATCAGTTTGTGGGACGCTGTCCCTTACGCACCCGGTATTTAGTCCGATAGGTGAAAGTAATTAATTTGTTATTCAAGTTATTGTCGCGATAATTTCTATTATCTTTAACTCGTTTTGATCTTAAAAATAATTAAGTCAACAATCTTATAAGATTGCCGAATCTAAATTTATAATTTAATCTGTAGGTAATTAAAACAATTTTGTTGATTAAACAATAGATTTTGATTGGGTAGTGTTTCGTTCTACGACTAAGTAAAATTAATATGCCTTATTAGAACAAAATGCCTTTATCGTAAAAATAAAAAAAAAAGCGACACGCATTTTAGAGGCGGCGCGAAAAAAAATTACTTTGGAAATTACATACGCAGATGATGTATTTCTGTTGCCGCTATAACAACAAATATTAAATATAGAATAAAATACCAGGGGGGCTCCCATACAACACGCACGTTATTTTTTGCCGTTTTTTGTAAATAGATGGTACAGAACCCTGCGTGCGCGAGTCCGACTCGCACTTAGCCGATTTTTTTTATCTGACATTATCATGCAACAATTTAAATTGGCCTGATATACTGAAGGCTCTTTTAGTTGCAGATGGTAGGCCTGATTATCCACTTAATAATCTCACCTTTGAAGAAAAACTTTGATTGAATCTTATCCAGTCACGTAGTACGGTATCGCGACAGCACAGTATAATATACGTCAGACTATTGAATTATACTGTGGCGACAGTTTATTTTTAAATGCACTTATTAAAAAGCAAATCTAATTCTAATTCACTGAGCTAATGTATGGATCAGACATCATCCAAGCACTTTATGTCCCATTTAATATGTGTGCATGCACTCATATTCATACTAGTGGTCTGACTCGATTTTTTAATAAAAAAGAGTTAAAAAGCTAGAAACATGCCGAACTGGGTATTAATAATATAAAAATAATAAGTTTTCATTAGTAATTTAATTACCTCAATATAAACGCATTTATAAATGAAATTCGAACGAAATTCGTGCGGACGCCTTATTGAATTTTGGGGACATGTCGTATGTTCGTGATGGCTGTTCCATATACGCTAGTATAATAGTAGTTCAGTGATCTAATTACATATTGGCCCGCGAATTGGTTGTTTTTTGGTGACGAGTATCTAGAATTTCAGCTAAAAGGATCTCCACACATACCTACATACTACATGTGGTTGTATAATAACATGCCTGATTTCAACTCACCAGAAGGAATCATCCTACTTGAAAATATCGCTACATGTAGAATACCCGATCAGATCATGACTCAGAATATTATATAAGAAACCCGAACACTTGCAGGTTTGCATTCCCAAAACCAAGTTCACTTTATACTTTTTAGTGTGAGAGTTTTTCAATAGTCGGGTTTTAGTTTTTGACCTTTTTTTTACCTTTTATAGCTCTTAATTACATCAATACAAATATGGGGGTAAGGGACAACGTTTGCTAAGTCAACGAAACTGAAAAACTTTTAGCAGAAAAAATGAAAATATTTTTTAACTTTCCTATACAAAATGATCATCTCGATCAGACAATTTGTATGGGAAAGATTTTTTTTTCTATTCCGGATAGAATTTACCACTACCAGTCAGCTTAAAGCTGTCCCTTACACCCGCACATAAGTACCTTTGTTGTACACTTTAACACCTGCCATAAAATATTTTTAATGAATTCCAGAGGCAGGCCAGCTGCCCGAAATACGCATCTACCTGGCCGCTCTGATCATGTGCTGCGGTTTCTTCATGATGTACCTAGTGGAAGAGCTGGTGCACGTCTACATCAACAGGCGGGAGAACAAGACTGCCAACACCAGCTTTACCAGGGTGCTCAGCATCAAGAGGAGTCATGACGAAGGTACCACGATGTTTGTTTTTTGTAATGGTAGCAAATCGCTAAAAACATACATAGTCCCTTTCTGTTCTCTCATGTCGTGTCATTTGCTACCCCGAATTGCTAGTTACCATCGTCTTCATAAAGTCTACCTAACTACTTCCATGCTTGACTGGGAGTGATAGAAAAACATAGAATGTTCCAGATGCTTCTCTTACCGGGAATACTGTAGAAAGAAATCAATAGGAGACGAGTGTTTCAGTGTATCTGTATTGCATTGCAATTGAGGCGATGGGCTGACAACCTGTCACTAAGCATTACGAATTAATTGTCAAAATATACAAGGGGTAAAAAAAAGCTGGCTAAATTTAGGGTGCGAACTTTTCCATGAAACTGAACAACTTTCCAGTTTCCTAGTCTATTATAATTTCGATGAACCTAGTCAGGCAAAAAGAACATTTTTACTATAGACTTTTAACGCTCTGCCTACTCAGTAAGGTTAAAGGCGTGACTATGTGAGTTGTTCAGTTTCAAGAGTAGGTTCACACTCTAAAGTTTGGTCTGATTTTTTTTGCAACCTCTATACCTATGTAACAATTACTGTATCTTACACTAAAATGATTACTTACTTTAAGATGGTGCAGAAAATGGGCCAAAGGACGAGGAGGCTAAGACTCAAGATATGAAGGGCCACGGCCACGGGCATTCCCACCTGCCTACCGATGGCACTGATGATAGCATAGTGGCTGCGATGAGAGGGTTGCTGATCGTCCTGGCGCTCTCCATACATGAGCTCTTCGAAGGGTTGGCTGTCGGGCTAGAGTCTTCAGCTAACAAAGTTTGGTAAGATAACGTTGAAATCATGAAAACTTCCATGCTGAAAGACTCTCGGGAAAACTGTTACAGACTGCAGAGGAACATTCTACACTTCTTCTTGTCGTGTGGGTTTCGAGTCGATCGACCCGATGAACCCTGGTGTCAGAGTTTTCAAACCGTCTAATAGCACATCTAATTTGCCTCTGACATGGTTTATGTAACGACAACTATCAAATACAGCGGCCGGAACCGACGGCGAGCCCTCTGAAGCAGTCAAGTGATTCAGCCTGCATTGTCCTAACCAAACTGGGGAAAGTCTCACAAAGTGATAAATTGACAAATATCAACTTTGTGAATAGAATAGAACCCCTGGGAATTGAACTCAAAACCTCCAGATCGGAAGCCCATGGCTCAGAGCACTAGACCATGGAGGCAGTTGGAACAGTAACAATCTGGTGCGGACAGAAAGTAAGTAGTAACGATAAATGCTCCACTTTAGTGGTAGATGGTGGTAGGTAATACACTTACCTTGACATTAATACTTTATCAAA
Source organism: Scrobipalpa atriplicella (assembly GCA_029255725.1). Lineage (NCBI taxonomy): Eukaryota > Metazoa > Arthropoda > Insecta > Lepidoptera > Gelechiidae > Scrobipalpa > Scrobipalpa atriplicella. The sequence continues at coordinate 19,242 of JARACY010004137.1, read as the reverse complement.
TTAGTGCCGACTACAAATACCTAATCATTGCAATTTGTAAAACTTAGTAGCTAGGAAGGTAGGTACTTTACAGAAGTGTAAGGAAATTATGCTAATCCAGACACGTACTGATCTTAAGTGCGTACTTGTTATATATCTGAGTTGACAACAGTGTAATAGATAGGTACTTGAATAGGTACTTATTCTAATACAGAACAGACATGAGGCTTATCTTTTTATGTCTGATTGATGAGTCATCTAACCAGGAGAGTATTTGGAACTGCTTTTAATTAGGCTGAACTCCGATTTTGGCAAACGGTTTTTTTGCTTATTACGATATAGCAGGAACTTCCTTCGATTTTTTCTCCCGGTGGTATATAAAAATTACACAAGTTCACTTCTGAAGCTGAAATCCGGCTATAATGATCCAAGCAGGACAACGCCATAAGCAATGATGATGCTGATTACGATACGATATAATTAAAGAACTTATTGGTGTCTATAATAATTAGCCCCCATTTTTGTCTTCTGTTCTTTCCATGCTGGACTGGGAGAGATAGAAAAACATAGAATGTGCCAGCTGCATCTCCTCCCGGGCATGCTGTAAAAATCAGCAAAGGGATTCGAGGGTTTCAGTATTGTAATTTAGGCGATGGGCTGACAACCTGTCACTACTCGTAGCAATATACAGATCGGATGGAATAACCCTCAAAATTTGTCAGACGTGGCGTAACGACCTTCGTCTAGGTTGTTTATGCTCTGCCTACCCCATTAGGGATAAAGGCGTGATTATATGTATGTATGTAAAAGTTGTTTCAACTTTACTGCTAACTAAAAAAAATAATACCATTTCCAGGTTCATGTTTGGAGCAGTATCGGCCCACAAATACATAATAGCGTTCTGCATCGGAGTGGAGCTGCTGGTAGCTGGCACAAAGCGCTGGCTGTCGATCCTGTACATCTTCACGTTTTCTTTCGTCTCTGCTCTGGGCATCGGCGTAGGGATATTACTAGTAGGAGGAGCTGGAGCGGCGCAAGCTGGGTTGTACTCTGTAGTGCTACAGGTTAGTCACATTAACAGTTAGCTGTAGATCCAGTACATCATCACGTTTTCCTTTGTCTCTGCTCTGGGCATCGGCGTAGGGATATTACTAGTAGGAGGAGCTGGAGCGGCGCAAGCTGGGTTGTACTCTGTAGTGCTACAGGTTAGTCACATTCACAGTTAGCTGTAGATCCAGTACATCATCACGTTTTTCTTCGTCTCTGCTCTGGGCATCGGCGTAGGGATATTACTAGTCGGTGGAGCGGGAGCGGCCCAAGCTGGGTTGTACTGTGTAGTGCTACAGGCAAGACACATTCACTTTGTGTCTTGAGCAAAGGAATCACTGGCTTGCTTATATTTACTCAATCTAAATATGACCGACACTGAGTCGACGATTAAACGAGCTCACCCAGAAGAAACCGAAGCCGACATTTTAAAGATGGGGTTATAATGGATCCTGAAAAAAAGGCACACAAATGATGATTGCAAAAAAAATAAGTTCTTTTAGTCCGTCAATCCTACAAGCCAACACAGAATGTTCGACGTAAATTTTGCTCAGAAGCCCATACGCACTCCAAGTTGAAAAAAACCTAGTTCGTGGTACTAACAGTATATTCCCCTATTCTCCAGGGTCTGGCCTGCGGTACATTGGTGTACGTGGTGTTCTTCGAGGTGTGGCGACAGGACCGCACCGGGCTGCTACAGTTCGTGTGCTCAGTGCTTGGGTTTGTCCTCATGGTGGCGCTGGAGCTCGTCACGGAAGGGCTAGGTCAGTATAACACAACTAGATTTGAGTAGACTTCGATAGATGGCACCACAACGAGAAACACAAGTTCTAAAACGCGGTATTGAAGTTTTCTCATCGTACTGCAGATATATACCTGTTTATTTTGTCGTTCCTTGTGTATTGTCTTTCTCATTTTTACTTTAAAACCGCTTGTATTCATCTTCATAATAATAGACCTACTGGTGTAAATCAAATTTGATTTTTTTATAATTATGTATAATGCTATCGATTCGTGGATGGCACAACTTAACTAAATCACGACTAAAATTATTGCCGTCTCTTTCTGCTTTCTCATGACAGAAAGAGACAGGTATAGACTTATGTTAGTTAAATCGTGATTTATGCAACTACGAATTGCTGCCAGTACTAACTTTAAATAAGTTTGCATTTTTTATTGCCATTTTGGATAGACCACAATATTTTGATACACTGCAATTAAGCCATTACCTAAACAATGTTAATGGTATTTTAATGACAATAATAGGAAGTGATCAAGCAAAATTAGATTACCACTTGGCTTTTGTTACGTAACATTTACGGGTTAAACACATTTCACTGACTTTTTGGCCTTCTTTTCTGTCTTGTGGGTTTCAAGTTGATCGACCCGGAGAACCCTGGTGTCAGAGGTTTTTAAACCGCCTAATAGCACAGCTATAGGCCTCTGTTTATGGCCTACAAATACTATGCTATGATTTATATTTTTCTTTATTTCAGCTTGAAAATGGACGAAACAGAAGAAAATTTTACAGAATTTTCATGACTGACTTTAAAATAAAGTTACACAGTAGGTACAAAGACTTCGACAGCAGGTAAGTAACTAATGGATTTTAGCATGATTTTAGGTGAAAATCATTATTTGTACCTCTATAATAATAAAATGTAGATAAATAGATAGATGAACACTTTATTGCTAAATATAGTACAATGAAAGACACTTAAAAAGTAAATGAGCGCAAAGGTGATCTTATCGCGCGATCTATATACGGGGTGTAAGGGACAGCGTCCCGCAAACTGATAGGGGTTGCTCAGTCAACGAAACTGAACAACTATCACCAGGATTTTTTTTCAGGAAATGAAAAACAATATTTGCTTTTCCATATTGTCGGATGGAGGCGGTCACTTTGTATGAAAAAGCATTTTTTTTCAACTCCTGAAAAAAAAACCCGGTGATAGTTGTTCAGTTTGGTTGTCTGAGCAACCCCAATCAGTTTGCGGGACGCTGTCCCTTACACCCCGTATATATATCGCTATCTTAGTTAGTGTATTTACCCGACTGCCAAGGAAGGGTTATTATTTTTGTAGTTGAAGTAGTTTTTTTTTTATTGAAATTTATTTACTTCTAGATATACTTTGATATTTATTACCATAAACATGAAGACGTAAGTATTGTAATTATCTCAAAATTTATAAATGTTTTAAAAAAAGGTGGAGTTTATTGTTGAAAAATATTGTATTTTATATTTTTACCTAGATGTGGACACCTATTCTAAGCAAATGTCCGTAAAATAACATAACTTTATAAGTACTAGTGATTGAAAAAAAATATGGTACCTATATATACCTGCCTATTTTCATACTATTTCACTCACCCGTATTAATTTAATTGGCCTTCCTAATAAATGTATGACTGATTTTGAACCCATCCATATACGTTTTATATGGATTTTTTACGGATTCGAATCAGATACGAACCGAATACGGAGCAATGCAAAAAACGCCCTAACTGTCGTCCGTATGTACTTCTTTCAATTTCCAAAATTAATTAAATATTTCTTCTGAGCATAAAAACTGAAAATTGCTGTATCACCGTACCGGCTGTACCTAAGGGACAGTGTACTAGAAACTGATAGGGGTTGTTCAGTCAAGGAAACTAAACAAGTTTCACCGGTCTTTTTTTCAGGATTTTTTTTTCTTTTCCATACAAATTGTGTGATAGATGTGGGAAACTTTGTATGGGAAAGCCAAATATTTTTTTCTCATTTCCTAAAACAATTTCCTGCTGATAGTTGTTCAGTTTCATTGACTGAACAACCCCTTTCAGTTTGCGGTACGCTGTCTCTTGCACCCGGTACACATAGTTTTGAGTATTAGTTACTATTAAATAGTCACCCAATATTCTGCGGTTGTTCGTAGTATAATTATTAATTATATTAGTTTATGGTCAAGATATTTGTATAATAATGTAAATAGAAGCTGCGTCCAATATGATTAAGTTTGTTATTGATGTTTAAATTATGTAAATAATAATATTATTGTTATTAAAATAAATACCCAATAATTTTGTTTAATTTTAACTGTTTATTTTTTACACTTATAGGTTATATGTTTAATTGTTTATTCTATCTTACCACGATTTTAACATTATCTCATTAAATGTAAATTTCAACATTTATTTAATAGATAAACAATAATTAATTACAATGTCTTAGTAAAAATTTTGGTTTTACAAAATCTATCATTGCCGTTGATTCTGGCCGCCACATTCTTAACTAATTTTAAGATAGCGCTGTCACTTTCTTTACTTTGACATAAGAACAGGATAGCTAATAATCACATGTGTTTGACGTTCCTAATGTTCCTTATTTTACGTTAAATAAGCAATCTAATGTCAAATTTAAGCATTTTAATGTCAGATTAGGAATGTCAAAGTCATGTGTTTATTTGCTATCCTGTTCTTATGTCAAATATAAGAAAGTGACAGCGCTACTAAGAATTAGAATTAGTAACTGGACGGCGTGAATCGAGGCCCTCAGTCTTACTATAATTTAATTTGGTGGTGTTACTTCCATGTCGGACTAGGAGCGACAAAAAAAAAATTAACATAAAACCAAAAGTGCCCCGAACCTGAGTAATTCCGTAGTAGGTGTAGGTAACATAATGTCATAGTGCGATGCATTTTTACCCGACTGTCAAGGAAGGGTTATGTTTTTCGTGCATTGTTTAATTTCTCTCTAGTGATGTAGTCTGTCAGTGCGCTGAGCGGCAGTTTGCACGTGCTGGTCGTTGATGTCAGCCTGAAATAAACGAAACGAGTTTTTTAGTAAACGTACGTAGTAGTAGTTAGATTGTTGAGATTTATCGCTTTAGTCCTGGAAATATAACTCTACAAAAACAGGAATACCTATTCATGAATGTTTTTATTATTTTTCTATACCAGTAGATAGAGAGCCGAGGGTTTTAGCGTACTGCCAATGAGGCGATGTGCTAAGTGCTGGCAATATGCAATTGGGTACTTGACTGGGTAGCTTAAAAAATTCAAAACGTATATACTTAAAACTGATGGCTAAAAATATTGTGGATTTCATTCATCATTTAAAAAAAATGCACATTTAGATTTTAATAATCGAGTTAAAAGTATATAAGTTATTTATTTGAGTAGTCAATATTTACTAAAATGTGACGTCATAACTCACTATTTTCATACAAAAAAGCGTTTTTGACATTTCATAAAAAGTTGCTGATTTGACTAGTTGGAAAGTAGCCAATTCTTTCGGAAACGGCTTTGGCCGTTGACATGGCGCCGGCGGCACAAGCCTTGTTGAAGAAACTTGTTCTGCGCACGTGCCTCGTTGCTCAAGCCGGCCGCCAGTCCCTTCAGGCCTGCCTACTCCGTGAGAAATAGAGGCGTGATTTGTACCTGTAACGCCAGTTTGTCTAGGTGTTTGTTCTGCGCGCGTGCCTCGTTGCGCAACCCGGCCGCCAGACCCTTCAGGTCGCGCACGGTCGAGTGCACGTGCGACAAGTTGGTCTCCATCTCGTCCTCGCCCGCGTCGTGGGTTATTCTGGAAAATCATTAGAAAATATACCAGGCGTAAGGGACAGCGTACCAGAAACAGACAGGGGTTGCTTAGTCAACGTAACTGAACAACTTTTTTCAGGAAATTATTATTATTATTATTAACAGCCCGAGGTGTCCCACTGCAGGGCAAAGGCCTCCCTCCCCTTCTTCCATTCCTCCCTGTTTTGAGCCTTCTCTAACCAGTTTTGGGCGTATGCATCAAGCTCGTCACGCCATCTTTTTCTGGGACGACCTCGTGCTTGTCTCGCGTTAAGAGGGACCGAATGTGTAGTTCTTCCTGCCCAAAGTGCATCTGGCATCCTAGCGACATGTCCAGCCCAATCCCACTTAAGGGATGCTGCCTTCTGACCTACATCTACGATTTTTGTACGCGTTCGCAGCGTCGTGTTTCTTACTCGGTCGATTTCAGGAAATTATTTCAGGAAAATGAAGGACCCGATGAACCCTGGTATTAGATTTTTTTAAACAGATTAAGACCTATGATATGGTTTGTGTTATGACCAGCAGCGACCAGGACCGACGGCTTAACGTGCCCTCGGAAGATCCACAGTCTATCGACCACAACCGGCCGACTATTCAGCCTAATCAACCAGTTTTATAATGTCCCTGTTCGCAAAATGTCCCTTTGAAAATTTTAGTAGGCCCACCTTGGAACTATTCCGTCTGGAAAGCTATCTTCATCTGACACCCTCTGCGGCTGGTCGCTCACCACCTTTTCTTCTTTACTCTTCTTCCAAGCTTTATTATTGTCACTTGCAGATTTCGGTCTAGAAAATAAAAACATTAAAATAAGAAATGGGCGATGGGAGTAATTTTCATGCGCTCAAAATCACTAAAGCTTGACTAAAATTGCCACCTGTCATTTTATATTATGCATGAGAACAGAAAGGGACGACAATAATTTTAGTGAAGTCGTGTCCTCGCCGAATCGATAGCATTCTGGCCTACTGTGTTTTGGTAAATAGGAAAATAAGGAGACTCTTACAATAGTAACAAAGGAACCTAAAGCAACTGCATCGCCCCCGATCACGATATTTAAAGTCCTGTATACTTGTAGGGCGTGAGATGAGAGTCAACGAATTTGAACCAGAAAAATGGGTTTGATAGAGTAGATATAGAAAAAAAGATGGTCGTCTAAATCGTGCCAGGGTCCATACAAAATTGGTAGGAATAGAGGACCCCTTGAAGTGAGTAGGTATTCGCAGATTACTTACTTTTTCCATGCTGGACTGGGAGTGATAGAAAAACATAGAATGTGCCAGCTGCATCTCCTCCCGGGCATGCTGTAAAAACCAGCTAAGGGATACGAGGGTTTCAGTGTATTGTAATTTAGGCGATGGGCTGACAATTCGTCACTATAGCAATATACATAATCATCTGTAATAACCCTCAAAACTTGTCAGACGTTGCGGAACGACCTTTGTTTAGGTCGTTTTTTGCTCTGCCTACCCCATTAGGGATAAAGGCGTGATTTTATGCATGTATGTACTTACCTTTTCCACGGGAGCACACAGAGCCCACACCACTTCTCCATATGAGTGATTGCTTTCTCCGACTCTTGGATTTCCTCACGGATTTTACGATTGTTCTCGTCCAGCATTTTAAGCTTCTCTGTAATAAAAATAATATAAGTTTTATGGTGGTTTGTCACTGCTAGCACCATAAGAAGTAGCACGAAGTCCTGAAACGAGATATTGTATCGTAGCGTTGTGTTTTCCGTTAGAATCAGACATTTTCTTTCAATAAGTATAGTTCATGTTACTTCTGCTAAATGTAGCTATCAAATGCTGAAAGATTTATTAAATCCGTCCAGTGCCTTTTAATTAGTTCATGTTTCAACATTTTCTTCCATTTGTAAGAATTAGTAAGTATATACCGGGTGTAAGGGAAAGCGTCCCTCAAAGTGCTAGGGGTTGCTCAGTCAACGACACTGAACAACTTTCACCAGGAAATTCTTTCAGGAATTGTTTTTTGTTTTTGCTTTTTCATATAAATTGTTTGATCGAGGTGGATATTTTGTATGGGAAAGTTTTTTTTTCCATTTCCTGAAAGAATTGCCTGGTGAAAGTTGTTCAGTTTTGTTGACTGAGCGAGCAACCCCTATCAGTTTCTGGTACGCTGTCCCTTACACCCCGTATAGGTACCTAAGTTTTCTTCTATTAGTATCAAAGAATAAACCACTTACCTCCTTGCTCTCCTAAGTTGACATGCGCCTGAATCCCAACCTCCTTGCTCTAAAAGTGCAGCACAAAATACCGGGTGTTATTTCAAACATGCACATTCATAGGTCACGTAAAAGTTGCTGATAAATACAAGAATTTCTTAGGTGGTGGATACTCAGGGGTCCCTGCTACCTGATAGGCTGATAATAGGACTTAAGTGTTAATATAAAATTTGTGAATTAAATAAATTAGAAGTGGTAGCTAGTTCTACATTTGCACTCGACATGCAGTGCTTTGGTTTCGTGGATAACAGTTTCGGTGCATATGCAAACTGCATTTGAAATGCTTTTGGCAATTTGCAGACAGTCTGAATAGAGAAAGTTTAAATGGGTGTACCTAATTCTATATTAATTGGGATTAGATTAGTATGACTAAAATATTGAAAGATTGTAAATTATTACCTCATCAACTAGTCCAACCATTCGCCGTGTTGATTGAAGCGACTGAAATAATATAAAAGGTTTGAAATCCGAAAAAGTCCCTATTTAAAACTTTAAGTCAATAGTCTGTAAAATATTGATTTCTGATAGGTATTTAAGTCTTCTTTACATCCTGTAGGTATACTTACTTGAAATTTAAGATGATCATAATTTGGTGTAAAGAGGTTGATCCAGTGGTTTTATATTACCAGCCCAACAGTCACTGCGATGTTTTTAGATATTTTATTTACTACTAAGGTCTAACTTAACTAGTCTGGCCAATTTGAAAAATGCACGATCTGATTTTTATTTTTTAAAACAGAAATGGCTTATTTTACCTGGTCGGCCACCTGCCTGGAGCGGTTCTGCAGCAGGTCCACACTGCTGCTCAGCTGCAAAGGAGTTTCTTCCGGGCGCATCATCGCGGGCATTCTCGAATCTATACGAAGACAAAAATATACCGGGTGTAAGGGACAGGGTACCAGAATCTGATAGGGGTTGATCAGTCAACGAAACTGAACAGCTTTCATGCCAGGAAATTCTTTCAGAAAATGAAAAAAATATGGCTTTCCCATACAAATTTTCTGAGTTGGTCGTTTTGTATGGCAAAGTAAAAAAAACTGATTTCCTGAAAGAATTTCCTGATGAAATTTGTTTCAGTTTCGTTGACTGAGCAACCCCTTCAGTTACTTGTACGCTGTCCCTTACATCCGGTATATCCTTCTATTGTCAAATATCTATGACATTCACATACAGGAGATATTAGTTTTCATGGACTTTTAACAATGTAATCTAATCAAACAACATGTGCAGTAAGACAATAAGACAAAAAACATTATGTATTTTACTGCAACAGTGTTGTAAGTAGGTATTAACCGCTCATCGAAATTATTTATTCCGCCCGCCCACCGTAGCGCTATGAATACGAAATGCAAATTTGATTTCCATGGCAGACCGGTAAAACAATATCTACTGTCAATTCAATGCATAACTTTCCGAGTTTATGAAATTACATCTGATATTACTGTGAAAACAGCTTCTGAATAAACTGTTGAAACTCTGCCTACCCCGTAAAGCATAGAGACGCGATTTTATGTTCCAATGTCTTTGCTTCTATGAAAACAAACGCTACGATATAAAATACACATAACACGGATCGGGTATCGCTACTGCATACGAAAATTATTTTTCCGATAACACAATTTCTAGGAATTGATTCAATCTGTCGTTCTAAAAACTGGCACAGAACAATAAAACTCTCAACTAACTTCAATCACAAAAGTTCACCTATAAATTCTGCATTTACAATCATAATAAAGCCTAGTTTAAAGCTCTATAAACAGGAAGGAGTGAATTGAGGAAAAATAGCAACAAAGTATTTGTTTACTTACCTATAGGTTCCGTACAAACGTGCGCTCTCGCCGGCTATTCCACACTGAATGACGTTAGGGGCTGACTGGGGCTGTGAATGAACGACCCCCGTCGCGCCGGTGCCTCTATGTGGATGACGCATTTATTTATAAATAGCCGGGCTACAGTTAGATTGGCAACTAAATTGGAAAACTTTCATACTTATTTGCGTTTATCTGGCTTTATTCTTATTTAGACTTGGCGAAATGCTTATTATTGTACACAAGATGTCTATAGTTGCACTCCTATCTAAATATTAGTTGATATGGACACAAATTTTTGCACATATAATTAGTAGTTCATTAGGTATGATTCCCTTTTGTATATTTGCTACGCCGTAGCAGGTTGCTACGAAGTTTTGCTTATTCTGTGTAAATACCTATTTTTGGTATGTTAAATTAAATTTTAATATAATATGATGTTATAGAGCGTACTTTTATAAAAATAATGTACTAAGTGATTCTCTTCCCGGGCATACTGTAAAAACCTATTAGTAGAAGGACCCGATGGGTTAGAGTTAATCAAATTAGGTGATCAAAAACAATAGACTAAATTCTGAAAACTGACTACGTAACGAAATAATTTTCCCTACCGAAATAGGCTAAAATGTGTTAGGGACAGCGTACCGCTAACTGATAGGAACACCTTTTACCAGAATGAAAAAATACTTCGCCTTCCAAAAAGCCAAAGTTTTATTTTTCATTTCCTGAAAGATTTTTCTGGTTTATGTTGTTTAGTTTTGTTCACTGAGCAACCCCTATCAGTTTGCGATATGCTGTCCCTTACACTCCAGAGCCGTTACAAATTGCAGTCCGCAGGAGCTCTTGTACCTTATGTAAGTCAAGGTTGCTTGGCATCGATTGCCATTGTGGGAACGGTGCCAAGAGCCACCCGGACCTAACGGTAGGGTAATAAAATAATGCCAGTGGGGTGTCATGGCATTCACTTACTTCATTAGCTTCCGCGACGAATTGAAGGACGTTCAGACGATTAAATTACCTTCGTTGTCATATTTAATAACCGGCTGGATATATTTTATTGAGTAGAAATGTATTTCGCTTAGTTTTTGAATAACTTATAAAAGGTGGGTTATTCTGAAATCCCTACAAGCTATGCAAAAATCCCTTCCCCATTTGTTTTATTTTCTGATTAATTATCCTAATTGCATCACTAAAAACGGTCAAAGTTAAGGGTCAAAGTTAAGTTAACCAAAACGAATTACTAGAGCCAATTTAATTTTGTTTCCCTGGCGAGGCAGGTCTTCTTGTCTATTTATACCAAAATCTAATTCGGAGTACAATTTTCTGGTTCGCTGTCACTAACTTGAGTTTACTTAAAGGGCACCCGCGCTACAAGTATTGGATTAATATTAACTAGTTACTTATTTTACTAGTTAGTTAACTTGGGATGCATAGCATATGTCACGTGGAGATCAAGTTTCGCTGGTCACTGCGAAGTAGCGGACGCCCTAAATACAATTTTATCATTAGGGTTTCTGAAATGAGACACCGCAATTGTATATTAACAAATCAATAATGTAATTAGAAATTAACATTTTATTCTAACCGTTATAATTATCTATGCTTCAAGAAAATATACATAATTTTGTCTAATTATTAGTTTAATATTAGACTGAATAAAACAATATATAAATATAGTTATGTTTGTAGGCAGTAAGACTATAGATAAGATGCGGTAACAGAAGACTATGTTCAAACGTCTTTACAATATTTCAATATTAAAATATGTACTTGGTATAAACGTGTATTGGTACACATTAACTCTTAGAAACTAATATTGAGAGAAAAAGACATAGAGATAATTTCGAAAACTCTTAATACTAATTTCGGCGCAGGGTTGCAGCAATAAAGGAATTTTGAAAACAACTTCGAATGATTTTTATTTTACATAATTATGTGATTGTTTTTAATTTCTGCATTTTCATGGAGTGAGTGTAAGATGTAGTAATTTATCACTAACATAATTTTGATATATTTTCATAATTGGTTAATTAATTTTATACAGAATATTAATATTATATCCTTTCCTGGTATATTAGAATATTTAGACGACCGATTACGAACCGAAAATTATTAATGGTTTGCCGAAATGGGTTTGGGCACAGTGGTCACATATTTTAATTTGATAAAACAATTTATTGTATGTTCTATTTTGGACTAAAATATTCTATCTTGGATATTATTTTAATATAGTGGATTTTGTGTCCTCTATTCTACAAATCCCTGCGCATCACACGAGCACAATTTGTCAAGCCGCTGCCTTTACAATCCTAGTCGTTACTCCTAAGGCCGGTAAATTTTATTTCTCATACTTACAACAATTATATACTTTAAGTAATAAAGTTTTAAATGTCCAACTATATTATACTATTGCATTTGTCTGTAATCACAATACTCTATTCAGTATTTATGTATAACGGCCTTAACACACTGGCGGTCGTACCACGCCAGTTTGAGAATACCCTTATCATTTAATTGGTTAATTATTTATATCCAAAATTAACAGGTTCAGCTTTAAACATAACGAACAATTAAATGCAACGATGGAATACATCCAATTCATTAAAATAAAAATATAATCGAGGCACCATTATCTTAATCTAACGAATAAAAGGACAAGTCTCAAAATAGTAAACGTGTGTAAAGTGGCGGTATTTGTAATTCCATAAAAAAATTACTTATTTACAATTACATAACATTTCTTTAGTGCTTGTCTCAACATCTTACAAATGGTTTTATTCTTTTTGCATAGATACTTTAAATTTTGAAGTAATTGCTCGTTAGTTGAATATTTTATTTAAATTATTAATTAATATTTCCTCTGTTAATTTTATAAGTCATTCTAAATACACGCCACGTTATACGTTTAATATTTTTACAGCATCGGTGTCCGACATATTGCCTGAGCAAAACCAATAATCAGAATTAGTACACGAACATTCACTAACGCATCACAAGGCTAACACGTCAAATCTCACTATTCATTATTATAATATTATAATCTGTGAGGGAGAAATACACTTGAATATATCGTATATATTATTTGAGAAATGCCATTTACCATTTCATGGTCGAAAATTATAGTACTGAAAATTGACCTTCCATTTTAACTTTCCTTTTTTTTCGTTTAACCTGCGCAAATAATTATAAAAACTTTTATTTTTAAGCCTATTTTTATTATAAAACTACACAACTCGTGCAACCTAATGAGGTGTGCTGTGCACTAGTAAATAAATATCTAACGTTCTATTTGTATACTTATTTTTTATGTACATAATAAATAAACGTATCGGTATAAGTATTCGTTTAACAGATATTAATTTCTGCAAATAGCACTGTAGTCTTTTTAATGAGAAATACTTATAATTCAACTATTTACTACTCATAATCTCAAGTTATCATTGTTCAACTTAAATATTTTTTGTGTGATGAAATGTGTTTTTGGCACACACCTGTTTATTTTTTAATTGATCAATACATGCAAATGATACTCTACCTACTACATAAAAAGCACAATTAGTGCCTCTTGATATGTCCTTACCTCTGCAATCACTCCAAAGTAGTATAAAAAGCTACAATATAAATAGGCAATTAATAAGCGACAACTCCGAATAAATTTTTATGTTTAATTAATACAACGTAATACTTTCATTTCTTAACTATCTTGCAGCAAGTATTCCAAATTTATAGTAGAGCCCTCGAGAATGCTTGAACTTGACAGTGCAATCCATAGGAAATTGAGGTCCTATATATAAAATCTATCGGCAGATCTACTATAAATCCTATAGCGTCGCAATCGTTTATCTCTTTAACAGTAAATTTATGTCCCTTGAATAGATATTATGTAAATACGAAATGTTGAGATTTATATCTAAGATCAAAAATATCCTATTTTTGATTTAGCTATATATTTTTAGAGTTGCCGCAACACGCTAAACAAAATAAAATAGAAGTTTTAATACATAAATACAGTAAACAGGTAAGTACAGTTTACATAGACACGAAATACTCGTTGCGATGCGACTAGGAACCTACAGCAGTCGGTTATTATTGCGTTTTATTATTGTATATTAATTGATAATATAAGAGTTACATTACTATTAAAAGAACTGTACTTACCAAGTAAATCTAACTGTAACACTCGCATAGAAAGACTGGAATGACGTATATCGATTAAATATTTTCAAATCCATGTTTCATAAAAAGTTAACAATACTCAAAGTATACACATACTTTTTCTTTTTCATAAAGAAATTCATAATGAAGCCATTTTCTTTTTACATTTTATACTGACTATTCAGATTAATATCACTTCATAGAATAATAATTTAAATGATAGGTAAGTTCATTGGCTAATAAACTTCGATTGTTACGACTAAAAAAGGAAGAAATTAGTAGATAAATATTCGGTAAACGTCATTCCACTCTAATACTGGATACCAGCTTAAGACTTGAGAAGCTTGTTCGCCCGTTGGTTCGCCACCGCAATGCGCGTTTCGTTGCTCTCGCCCTGTATTACATACATAATATTAAAACATCTCTTCAAGGTTTTACTTAGCTTTGGCACAACATTATAAATCTTTGAGGCTGCGAAACAATTAGCCTGTAAACAGAAAATCTACTGTAAAAACAAATTATGGAACAAAAGTTGAAACTATGTGACATATATTTCCCACATTAACTTTTTTGCTAGGAATTAAAAATTAAAAAGTGAATGGGATACAGGCACCTATCAGTTGTTTCAACTGCCTGCCTGTTCAAGAACAATAATAATAATAATAATTTGTTACAGTTTGTAGAATGCTTCTTCAAGGACTGATAAACAACCTAGAAGAGTTGCAGTGATGTACCAACGGCATCATATGAAATTAAAAATTAGAACAGATTATTTACAGTACAGATTCTTTCAAAAATATAAATTGTGATAAATACATATATATATATATAGCCCAGTACAAATACGTGTAGATAGGTAAGTAATTAATTTCATGTTGGTTAAATGTTAGTAAGTTAGTGATTAAAATGTTAACCAAACAATTACCCTAGTATAGAACAATCCAAAATATTGCTTTCCCTAAAAATATTTCTTAAAAGGAAATGAAGATGAAAGAAAGAAAGCTTGAAGTCTTATAAAACAGAAACAACCAATATAAAAACAATAGAGGTGAAAGTAAAATAAGAAATCACAACAAAACAGAAGAATTAGGACAAGACAAGAACGTTTTGAACAAAGAGACAAAGACAGAAACCGGATCGACTATCTCACAAATCCCCACCCATAATCCCCACCTATGGGGATGTTAGAATAAACATCAGTGGGGATTTGTTAAATGTAAAGAAAGCAAAATTTATTGTAAAAGTAAATCGAAACTTTGTGATTTATTCTTTTAAGTGTTCGTTGACAATCCAAAATAGGGTACTAAGTACAGCGTATACTTTACACTATATACGCTAGTATTCTATATTATTGACCAACTAAAACAACAGAAAATAACGAAACAGAACTGAAAATTGGATGGTCAAAAAACACTTAAATTACCGAATAAGAAAATAATAAGCTTCTCAGAAGATTTTACAAGGCAAGGTATAAACAAAAATAGCTCTGATAAGTTTAAAGGTAAATAATATGCCATGACTGTATTTTATTTTTATATACATATCTTATGGTGTTAAAAACTATTTTCCCAAGGAGCTATTAAAATCGGAAAAATAACTTGATATCTCGAGCACAAGTAAATCTTTAAACTTTGAGCATTTTTGTGACTCCTCTTATTTTGTAAATTAAAATAGAAATAGGCTGGGCACAAAAGCGCATTTTGTGCGTAACCTTGCTACAGGAAGCTGTGCTTCGCTTCAAAAAGTGGATTTAGATAAAACATACTTACAGTTGGCTCCGACGTGTTGTAATGTTTGTGTTAGTGTGTGTCTCGTGGCGATGACTTAAAACGTATCAGAATTATAGCTTTCGATCATATCCAATTTTAGGTGTAAATAATGTGTGACTGAGACTTAAATAATTATATCTTATCCTACGAACGTTACTCTTTCATCGCATTACAAATTTATTGCTTCATTATAATCGAGTATTGACTGCCGATAATTATTCTATTCGATAGAGTAACTGTTTTGGAAATAATATATTTATTAGACCTTATTCGTTTATTATAACATAAATCAATCATATAAACTGAGTTCTATTAATGTAAAGATCCAGTATGGATTTAAATTGTTAAGTTTTTTTCGAATAAGCAAATTCAAATTAAAAAGCAACCTTTTTTATTGGAGGGTTAAACAGAACATACCTATCTATTTTTCTGTTCTTTCTTACTTAAAGTACCTATTACCAAACGTGGCTTGTTTAGATTGGCATACTATGTTGTTTTTTTTTTCAATAATAACGGGGAAATAAACAACATAAAATCTCAAAAGAAAAGATTTATTTTCGAAATAAATAAAAAAATACTACGTAAATGAGACATATTATTAGTTAAATCTAATGTTTATTTAGCTATAAGTTATTATAAATACTAGTTACAATAGTGACTGCCGTTACTCCATAGAAGCAGATATGTTTTCATAGAGATATGTGCACGAAGCTAGTATTAATGTGGATATTTAAGAAATGTTTCGAAATATGAGAATGTTCACGTATGAATTTTAATTTATCTATAATATCATAACATAACTGTATCAAATATGTTCTTTATGACTTATTTAATCACGTAAATCATAAAAATTGTCTATGTAAGTGTTCAATATTGTTAATATTAATCCGATCAATACTGGATTGTATTTTTATATTTCTACAAAAACACAGATGCTCCTATGAAATGCTTCAATGATGAAATCTGTCGTGCATATTGAAATGGATGCGAAGACTCGACACACTAACTCTAACTCTTAACCTCAAACTATTATCACATATCATCTGTCCCTTTCACGCCAGCCAAATGCACCATTTATACGTCCCCTTCTTACTTAAGCCATTAACAGTATATAAATTAACAATGATTCTCTAGACGCAATGTTTCATGGTGATATACGATACTTAGCTGTATTCAAAAATTCTAGCAAGTAACAAGTTTGATAACAGTAAATCTTTTAGGTCTGTGACAAGTAATAATTCAATATTTTTTTCACTTTACTATAGTAACAGATATTACACTATAGTGTTTTAACAACGGGTAAATGCATTTTCTCAAAATAATAAATCTCACCGTTTCGATTTCCTAAGTAACTATTATATTAAGTAGAAATTATCATATAAGAGATTAAGATATTAAGATACGAGATGATTACTACTTAGATAATTTTGTAACTTCACATGTTCTACTGTATAAAATGAGCACCAACACTGATTTTTATTATTTATTAAGGAAACCTAAGGAATCTTGAGCGATTGGAAGATAACAATAGTGTTCGAAATATTAAAATAAACAAAGAAATTACTAAGAAAGTGTTCACTTAATACAGTAGCATGTTTTGGAATATAAGATCTTAAATATTTGGATATATTACGTAGATAGGTAGGTATCTCGAATGTAGGATACACTATTTGTAAGCGAAAAGTTATTTAAGATTTAACCGGTTGCACAATCACTAATTTACTAGCGAACAACCATATTAATAGTACCATTATAAACACCAAAATAAATAAAGTCTTGTGAAAAATCTCTAAACTCGATTCGATAAAACAAATTATACAAAATAATCTCAAAGTTACTTAAATAAAATTGACTAAGTAATCCTAAGTAGTGAAGGTTGTTCAATAGCAAATGCTTGAGTGAACGTGCAGCCGGTGGGTCGCACGCGCAGCCACCGCGCACGAGACGGGTGTGTGTGTTGGTGTGTGTGCAGCCGCCGCAGTTTACTTCAGCAGCTCGTGCGCGCGCTGATTCGCCAGCGTTATCCTCGTTTCGTTCGATTCCCCCTATACACAGACAACCCTATTGTTTCCATTGTCAAACCACAGCGACTGTATCCATTTTTACTGTTTTTGTTTTCTAATCAGCCAATGTGTCATTGTACAGTACAGTCGCTGTATTTATACACACAGTTACATGTTATGTTACGTGAAAGGTGTTATGACGTCTAGGTATGTTAGGTATGGATGTAATGGCCAACACTTGGTACACGATGACAGTGTAAATGTGTTCTGGGTAGTCAGTGGATATGTATGAATTTCTGACAGGACAACACTTAGAGTAGAGGAAGAATTTACAACAACCAATCGCTTCTAACCGCATTCACTACAGGAAAGAAGAGTAAAGGCGGAACAGGCGCAATGCTTGTAAACTAACGCACGATAAGGGGTTTAATTACGGAAGTTATCCATGCTCTAAATGATAGATCTTTCATGCAATGTATTAGAGCACTATGTGGAATACATTCAATACACAAAGATCACTAGCCACTTCGCGTGCGTCCGTCGCAAAACATTCTTAGTTCTGTCTTTACTACAGAAGGAACGCCCAATGAACATGCTTCAAGTGAGAGAACTAACACGTTTTCGGGAAAGCGAGTGGCCGAAATTTTGAGGCCAATAAGCAAGAAGAAACCATAGACAAAGACGGTACAGTAGACGAGGATAGGACTATACACATTTTCACTGCTAAGGTGACAGGCACGCTGAATGGTGAAGATGTTAAATGGAACACAGGAGCCGCCGTCAAGTTTGGTATTTTTTTATACACAAACTTTACCGCGTCTCGAAAATAAAATTTTATCAGTTCAAGATATATCAACATAAAAATTACACAAAATTATTTTACTTGCAAACACATTTAAATTTACAAATAAAAACGCATTTAAATTCGACAGAACTATCTTGAACTAATGAAATATAAAATTCTGGAAAACAGTTTCATAGAATTGTTGCCAACTGAAAACAGTTTGATGAACTGAAAACGAAATGTTAGTTTTTGCAAACGAGTTCGTCAGGGACGTTTCTATAGGAATTAAAACTCTTCATGTTCTTATAGTCTTGTAATATTTGTATTCGAGTTTTTTATACCCAATCTAGATTTAAATAGTAAAAATCAGAATGCCTACTAGGCCGCAGGGGGATTTGCCGAAAGACGTCATTTAAAAAATCCCACCCATAAAAAATATCGGGGAGATTTACGAAATTACCCGACAATCAATATTAAAAAAATCCCTTTCCATATTAAACAACGGGATATATTTACAGAATCACCACCATCGCGAATCATGTAAAAAAAATCTTCGCCCCAAATTAGACATAGAGAGTGGGGATCTGCAGAATTAACCAAAAAATTATCAATTTGAAAATCCTCTTGAATAAATAGCGGGGGATTCAAGGTATCACCAAAATGGAAAATCCCCACTTCTGAAAAAGCGGAGAATCTTCAGAATTTCGCTCTCTTCCCCAATCATGGTGTTCACATGGCTCACGTTAATAAAAAAAAAACGTTGAATATTCTTATCCTAAACAGTGGGGGAATATCAGAATCATCCAAAATTCACCCAATTTATAAAATCCCCACCATTTTTCAATGCAAGGGAATTTTAGAATCACCCAAATTCACCCAATTTATAAAATCC
>JARACY010004136.1:0-28599 GCA_029255725.1 Scrobipalpa atriplicella | reverse complement strand
TACAGATTCTTGTGACAAATTATATAATTGTTCATTTTGAAGTGGATAGATTGAATCTATAAGTGTTGTGTCCAATATAGGTATCATTGGTATTATGGTTACATTTCTGCTTCATGATAAATTAACAAAGGATGATTGTAGAAGTTATAACAATATGAAACATACTAATCTGAAAAAAACTTGATGGCTCTTCATAACCACACTCATTGGATCACTGGTATATTGCTATAAAACTCCTAAAAGTACAGAACTAAAAACTGGACAACCTTACCCAAAAATATTATTTGATCTGTCTGAAACACAAAAATCGGAAATTTGTATTACTTGCGACATTAGAATTCGATAATATTACAAATACATTTATACTTGCAATTGTCGGCGCTTGGTGGAATTCCATCATATAGTTTGTTATTAAGGAAACACTTGTACTTATTCCACAATTGATGATGCTCATGTGAGCGAAACCGGTAGGGTGAATACACAAAATTGTGGAATAAGTACAAGTGTTTCCTTAATAACAAACTATTACACATACATTCTTTGGGTAAGTTGTCCATATCATTCCAGCGTTTGTTTTTTAATAAAGCATTGTAACCAGTGATCCTAGAACCCGTCTTCTCCTCCGCCGCCCTCCCGTCCCGCACCCGTACCGCACCCGTCCCGCGCCCGTCCCGCGCCCGCCGCCCACCTTTATAACTCAGAACCGATCATTGCGCACTTTTGTATAATACCTTTGTGATTATTGCACTGATTTGATCATGAGTCCACCTTATATTTACTATAAATATTTGTTTTGAATTTGAATTGTTTCAACAGATTGTATAAAGTTGCGATTTTCTTTGGAGTATGTACGCAATTTTACTAATTTCAATATTAAGCTTTAATTTCCTTTATTTCTTTTTCACAATTATTACAATCGATAGGATATAAATTCAAATACCAAGTTTAACATACAAGGTTTACATCAGATTGTAGACTGAAATTACCATTTATTAAGACTAAATAATATATCTCTACATGATTCCATTAGATTAATTATTTACTATAGATTAATTTGGTATTTCCGGCATAAATAAACTGGGGCAGACCCTATGATCAAATCAGTATAGTATACAAAGGTAGCATGACAGAAGCACTATAATAATCACCAATTTATGCATTAGAAATTACAATATCCCAAAAAATTACAAATTCTTACCCCTCCAGTATGTTGCTGGCCTTATAACTTCACATCCTTAATTTCATGCAAAACAATCCCCGAAGATCAATTCTAATAATAATTATTACTATCTCTAAGAACTAAATAAATTGTAAGTAAGTAGAACAAATTAAAATTAAAAATTTAAAAGTAGAGCAACACTTGATTTGAAGAAATTGAATATTCACAATTTAAGAGTGTTGTGATATAGAATGAAGTAAAATTTAAATGTAGGCCAGCAACACAGAAGGTCCCAATAATATACCCACTACACCAAAATAAATTGCTGTTGTGGTTGTTTGCGGTTTGTTTGCTGGGTGGATTTTTTAAGCAATGTTGCACATTTTATTCTTAATTGACCCAAAAATCTACATTCTTAAAACCCTTAGAGACATCCTTCATTGTTCAGATGGTAGAAGTTTTAAAAAGTTAAAAGAATTCACTGAAAATTCATATTTGTGTTAACAATGTTACATGAATGTTTTTTTTTATTTTTAAAAATTGCACCATTATATTTTCTTATCAAGTGGATCAGGATCACGTTTCTGATGGAAAGAAATCTTGACAATTGAGAAACAACATGACGAAAAACCCCCACCGCAGCCTGTCACCATCAACCACATGTAAATAGTTCCCCCCACCTGTGTCCTATTTTCTCCCTGTCCCGCGCGAGAGCCTGCTGGGCGCTCCCCTTGTCAGTGAAGTGAACGAACGCCTCTCCCGAGGCCCTCCCCGAGTGGTCCGAGAGTAGCACCACCCCATCCGGGGCCACCGGTAACCCTGCCCGCCCAACAACATGTTCAGTTGGTAGCCTGCGCTATGCTCAATATCTTATCTGATGAATTTAATGGGAAACTGAATAACTTTTACATTGGCAATATTTTGTGCATGTGTTTATACAAACAGTGTTCACATTTATTTTCATTTCACGTTTAAATTTCTTCTTCGACTTGAAGTTTCTCAGATGCTCTGGTTGAGGGAGACTAAAAAAGTGGCTATTGGTACTGTACAAATGAGTTATAGTGTGAAGCAGAAAGTATTTTTTCTAAAATTCAGAAACTCTTTAGGAAAGTTATTCAGTTTCATAATAACATTAGAATTCTTACAATGAAATTTTTGTACCAGAAACATGGTTTAATTATTTTTAATAATAGGTATAGGGAAGGGAGATTTTTTAATAACATGCCGATAACACCTGAACAAATCATACATATTAATTACTTTGTAGCCTTCAACTTAGTAAGAAACTTTTCAGCATAAAATATGAATGGTGAATCAGTTTTCAGTGATTTTGAACACAGCACAAGCTACAAGTATCTAAACAGGCCCCAAACATTGATTATTAATTTTTTTTTTATTACAAGATAAGTAGGAAGAGAGCCTGCTTCATCAAATTGAATAAAATTAAATTTAGATTGGTTTCAAATATTAAAGCATAATTTTAACATTATCTCAGGCTCTCTCATTCCAAACAAAAGAAAACATTCACAAGAATAAAATAAAGATTTCCTTACCACCAAAGAACTGTACAATCTCTTCTTTGGAGCAGCCGAAAGGCAAGCCTCTCAGTTTGACTATCCCAAGTTCATCGGACATGTTTGGAATGCCACCGAAACCATTGTCACCTTGGAATCTCATTGCGTTCAGCGCCCATTCCATGTCTTGGCGGTCCGTCGAGAAGACTACAAATAAAAACAATTCATTTCAGATTTACACAACAATGGTAGAGCATTTCTTCATGCTAGACACTATTGCTAAATCGGGAGCAACAGAAAAACTAAGAATGTACCAGCTGCTTTTCTTCCTAGACCTGCCCTACCTACTGAAAAATCCTGTATAGGGAACTGAGTATTTTCCTCAGTTTTTATTTTTCAGTAGGTAGTTCGATTGCCTGGTCAATTGATTAAACTTATAAGCTTGTAATTTTGTGTATCAAATATATCGGTCAGAGAGTCAAGTTCAAGATTAATTTGAGTGTAGTACCTAAGTAAGAAAAACTTAAATCTCTTACCCTCAATATATCTCTTGCCCATATTCTCCTTGTCCTTCTTGAGCGCCTCGTCCACATCCTGCTGGCTCTCCACTTCCACGAAGCATTCTCCCGACGGGCGGCCTGGTCGCACCTCCGTGAGGTGCACCCCTGCAGGAAAACGACCGGTTTTAGACGTTTGACAAGTCGGCACCCCACAATCACAAATAATATAGGAGAATTAGAAGTTTAAGCTTTAGGGTACATGACAAACCTTCCTTGCCGCCCACTACGTTCACGCCGCTGAGGAAATCTAAAACATCTTCGACTGTCGTGGAGAAAGGCAATCCGCGCAGTTTTATGATGTGGCTGCTATCACCCGATCCCAACATTGTAGTTTACTTTAACTACACACACAGTACACACTTTCCACAATTTTTTTGTCGACACAAAGTAAAATTATAGGTATTTTATAAATTATTTAAGGTTTTTGTCAGATTTTTTCGGCGTCAGTCATTCGCCATACGCTTACGCCATTCGCCATTTTTTTTTTTTTTATTTTTTTTTACAATTTTCCCATTTGGGAAGGCGAAGAGCGTGAGTCCATGCAGCCTAGTCTTCAGAGTGTATTTTCTTTTGTATTCTTATACCTAATCTAACCTACGCTAACCGAAAAGTCATTGGAATGCGCCGGTGATTCTCATTCCAATGCTCAACAGATGGATGGTTACAATTTTTTTTTTTTTCGTTCAATAGGCAACGAACAAAGCCATACAGCAGCGATTACATTACCCTGCCGATCGGGCCCGTTTTAACATTACATTGCTTGTGCACGAGTCTTACTTGAAAAACTACTGAAGCTATGCAGCAATGTATAATATCAAATCGGGCCCGATCGGCCGGGTAATAACATATATAATAACTAGGTAATTTGTGTGAGTTTTGCGCGTGTTTGCGCGGGAACCGTAACGAATTACACGTATGGACTGAATTTCTGGCTTTCTAATTAAGTTTTTCGCGGTTACTATTGTGTTAGTGTAGTGGGATTAGCATAATAATGTGCCGGTAGTGAAAGACAATGTGGTGAAAGTAAGAAATAAAGTACAGAAATCCTATAATGGTTCGACTCGACACTCCCGCGTAAATCATCAGAGAGCATTAGATGGCGGCCACTCGCGATCTAATGAGTTCTAGGTTAGGTTAGGTTAGGTTGGGGTTTTGCGCGGGGGGCATGAAAAATTTGACGGACTTTGTTCCTCGCTCTTCTAAATAAGTTTGTTGCAGTGTTTGTTGTATTTTAATGTGGTGGATTTAACATAATGATCTGCTGACGAGGAACAATATGGCGGGAGTAAGAAGCAAAGGAAGGCGCTACCGTACGATTCGGATTTTTATCTCCGCGCAAAAGTCTATAGAGCATTGGAATGTGAATCACCGGCGCATTCCAATGACTTTTAGGTTAGCGTAGGTTAGACTAGGTATAAGAATACAAAAGAAAATACACTCTGAAGACTAGGCTGCATGGGCTCACACTCTTCGCCTTCCCAAATGAAAAAAAAAAAAAAAAAAAAAAAGTTATTTGTGGTCTGTAGAGGCAAAATGTCCCCATTGCTAAAAAAAAAAAGAAGTATTCTGTGTCTGGTCTGTGGTGTGGTGGTCAGAAAAAGAGTTAACTTTGCATTTGCAGCTATTTATCGAAATAAAGCTAAGTATTATAAGTCTGTGGCTAAAACCATGTTCTAATTGAGTTTCTGGTCATCAGATATCCTTGTATTTTGTCGTGTCATTCCTGTTGAAAGTTAGAAGTTGCGGAAATGACTGTGGACGGCGAAGATAAGCCGGCCAGGGACCGGGTCTTCATGGACATCTCGATCGGAGGTTTGCCGTCAGGTCGCATCGTTTTCGAGCTCTTCAACGATGTGGCGCCGAAGACGGCGGAAAACTTCCGTGCCCTGTGCACGGGGGAGATGGGACTTGGCAAAACAACTGGAAAACCCTTGACTTACAAGGTTAGGTTTTTAGTACCTTGCAATTTATTTATGTTTATTTGGTCTGTGTGTCTAACTGTTGAATTTTCTAGGGAATGGTCTTCCACCGAATAGTAAAAGACTTCATGATACAAGGAGGAGACTTTACCAATGCAAATGGAACTGGAGGGGAGTCCATTTACGGAGGGACTTTTGAAGGTAAAAAGCCTCTTTATTGCCTGGCACCAAGTTATAGTAAGAGATTCATCTTTAGGTCTGCGTTGCAGTGGTTCTGCGATAAAATGGCCTTGGTTTGTTTAACAAGTGATTGCTAATTGCTAGTACACAACATGCTAGTTTTCTAAGACTTCAATCAATTATTTTGTTTCAGACGAGACATTTGAGATGAAGCACGACCGGCCATTCTTGCTCTCCATGGCGAACCGAGGCAAAGACACCAATGGCTCTCAGTTCTTCATGTAAGTCTAGGTTACGTGGTATAAATGGATTGAAAGTATGTATAAGAGGAAACTGAAAGTTAAAATGAATATTAAATGGTTGTTGTAAAATTTTGATGTAATGTATTGAATATGTATTCTGTTTGTATCTTAATCTAAAAAATTTTTTGCTTGCATAAATTCACCTAGAATTTATGGGTAAATTCTGTATTTCTCATGTGAAATAATGTGTCTAATACCAATATTATTTTTCAGCTTAATCCAGGGCCTTATGTAGCTAAATATGGTAACAATTTGTTTTGAAATAAAGCATGTTGACATATTTTTAGAAAATATTTGATGAAATGTTCACATCAGATTATTATTCTGCCGTTGGTGTATCATAGCAAACCTGTAACTATAATATCCTATATAATTTGCTGTTTTGAATGGAAACAGAAGAATGGGCCAGGGATATACAACAAAGTTCTAGTTAATCTGCTATTTTTATACATTATTTTTCCTCTTATACCCTGTTGGGCTACTACTATAGTTAAAAACGCACAGCAAAGTAAGGTGACAACAAGATAGATCAATACAAATCTGCATTCCATTTTCCTAACAGGTTTTAAAAGTGCTGCATTTCTTTAAACCACATGTTATTTTTGTGCTTTGGCAAAGTTGTTTGTTATCATTAGTAGAACATTGTAATTTGGGGGAATGCAGTTTTTTTTACATCACCTGTGTCTGACTGTCTGTGTACTGCTAAGTGCAAATTAGGAGTAACTCAAATGTTGCCCACTATGTTTACTACCTTGCTGCCACTTTACCCCTGCTAGTGGTGTCCTCTATAGCCGCGTGTGATTGGCTATGTACACCGACGGCAGCTAACGCGCGCTGTTATTGTGTAGCGCTGTTCAGCCGCGCCGCCGCCGCGCCGCGCGAGCCAACGCTCTCATTTCTGTTGTCTGTGTGTTGTAGAACAACACAGCCGGCGCCGCATCTCGACAAGTGAGTATTCATTTATTTACCTATTATTATATTATTACTATTTCCGCCCCGCGGTTTAATAAGTTTTTCCGAGGGAATGAGATATTTTCGCGAAGTAAAAAGTAGCCTATGTCCGTCTCCAGGTTATCATCTACCATCCTGCCAAACATTAAAATGGATTCAGCTGTTTAGACATCATGACAAACAAAAAGAACAAGCTACTTTCGCATTAAGTTTGCATAGTATTCTATTTAAAATCTCTGGTTTTACTGGCTTCGAAGAGTATACTGCACCTTTTATAATATGATATGGCGAAAAGATGCCCTTTTCTACGGGATAACTGAAACGAAAATTTAGCAAAAAAAATGCAGGGCGTAGGGTTGCTGATTTTTATGAGCAGGTCAATTTTCAAAGCCACAGTCATTAATTTTCTGACTCTTTTATTCTGTTTCAAAAAGATGTTAGCCAAAATTGACACCATTATTTATGTTGTCCTTGCTTACAATCCCTAACCAATTTCTCTCATTGTCTCCAGTGTTCACGTAGTTTTCGGCCAAGTCGTCGGCGGAGCAGCCCTGGTGCGTCAGTTGGAGGCTTTACCAGTAGACCGCACGGCCAGACCGCTTCAAGACGTCGTCGTGGCTAATGTTGGGCAGCTGGTCAAGCTCAAACCTGGTGAGTTGGGCTTCTGTCTCTGATATCCTGGACCCTGATTAGGGGCAGCTGGAAACCCTGACAGTAGACCGGACGGCCAGACCCCTTTAAGATGTCGTCGTGGCCAATATAGGGAAGCTGGTCAAGCTCAAACCTGGTGCGTTGGGCTTCCACACATTTATATACAGGCACAGAATATATAATATACAGGCTAGAGAGAGTTCTCTGGAACCTTGTGATAGCTGGACAATGGCAGATACAAGGGAAACCTGGTAATTTGGACATTTGTATCTGATTCTGGTCTAAGGGGAGCTAAGCTTAGCAGTAGAGGCCTTATCCCAATAATATTCTAAATTAAATACTGAAACACACTACATAACCGTTAATGTCTCTTTAGCAATTTTTAAGCATGGCTTGTCTTCACAGGTAAAAAGGAAAAGCGTAAGCAGGAGACAGTAAAGTCGGAGAAAGATGACAGCGAGGACTCCGATCAGTCGCAGAAGGAAAAGAAGAAGAAGAAGAAAGATAAGAAGGAGAAGAAGAAGAAACGGTAAGATTTTGTCATTTGTTGCAGTTGTTTTCATAAGGCCACGGACACGTTAAGCTTTTTAGTCTGTGTGCCTACTGGGTGGTGCTAGTGAGACTGACACCACACTATTTCTCATCTTGTTTCAGCCAACAATCAGGCCCATCCGAAGAGGAAGAGGAACCAGAAGGTCCCTCGCACCCTCTCGTGATGACGTCTAAGATAGACCCCAAGGAAATCCCTGAGGTGCCTTCCAACAGGTTCCTCATGCGCGGAGGGAGGGACGCCGGGAAGGACAGGCCGGACCCGAGACGAGACAGGGAGAGGTACGATTAGTTTTAGTTTTATTACAGATTCTTGTGACAAATTATATAATTGTTCATTTTGAAGTGGATAGATTGAATCTATAAGTGTTGTGTCCAATATAGGTATAGAATCCAAGATATGAGAGATTTATTTCACCAGAACTATAAATTTACTCTTTTGACATTGGGATAATTTTTCCTCTATTTTGAAGGACATCATAATATACCTACGTATTTGCTTTATTAACGTAAACTGCTAAAATTAGCTGAAACTTCATTTGGAAAAAGAAAAATAGTTTAGTGTTTTTTTCTGTTAACAAACTATGTTTTTTTTTCTCTTAAAATCGGGTACGTAAGTAACATTCAGGTTGTTAGTTTCAGCCAATTTTTGATGTAAGTATGTTATGATATTATATTATGATCTGTCTATGATATGCTACTACTACTTCTTGCTCTGTTTTACATCTTATGGTATCTAATCTATCTAGCTAGCTGCTGCAATATTTCAATACAATGTTAGTTGAATCTGAACTCCATATTACAAAAAATAAATAAAATAAAAGTTAATTAAAATTGGAATGTGTAGGTAGTAACTTGACTGGGTATCTTAAAAAATTCAAAACTTTTATACTTAAAACTAATGGCTAAAAATATTGTGGATGTCATTCATCATAAAAAAAAATGCACATTTAGATTTTAATAATCGAATTAAAAGTATATAAGTTATTGATTTGATTAGTCAATATTTACTAAAATGTGACGTCATAATTTACTATTTTCATACAAAAAAGCGTTTTTGACATTTCATAAAAAGTTGCTGATTTGACTAGTTGGAAAGTAGCCAATAGTATGGTGTATTATTACAGGATGAGGTACCGTGAGAGGGATCGCAACGCTTACACTCGCAGCGGGAGGATCATTAAAGGAAGAGGGGTTTTCGTAAGTTTTTACAACAATTCTTGAAAAAGTAAATTATCATGTTTTCAGGGTTTGTTCATAGTAGTTTCTTTGTTTAACTAAAACTAGAACCTTAACAATTATTTTCTTGGTCAAAATTAATTTGAAACCTCGACACAACATAAGAAGAAGAACAATTAATTCATTGAGTTAGGTATGGTTACAATCCTTGTAATACATATCTGGACAGTAGCTAATGGCTCCTCCGTCTGTCTGGTTTGAATATGGACCTAGTGGTCCGGGACTTGGGCTTTCAATCATCGGAAACACACAAAGTTGACATGATCATTTAGTGAGATTGTTTTCAGTTGCTTAGTTTTTCAGTTGTTATTTTTAGACTTATTCTTGTAGTAAATGTAAAAAGAAAGTCAAAAATAAAATTTTGGTATGATTTCGGCGATTCACCTTGCAATCAATTACTGCCCTCAATTTTTGTCGGACGTGACGAGGGGGCGTTTTATTAGGCGTTTTACGCTCTGCCTACCCCGGAAAGGATGACGGCGTGACTTTATGTATGGTATGTATGTAAAGACGACATAATGAAGAAGAACCTTCTCACAATACTACTTGGTTTGCAGCGTTACCGCACCCCCTCCCGCTCCCGCTCGCGCTCTCGCTCCGTCACGCCCCCGCACTGGAGACAGGCGCAGCGGAGGATCGTCAAGTACTCCGATATTGAGGTTTGAAAAAATAACACTGGATTTGAACCGCTTTATTTATGAGCAATTGAGCGTTCTTTGAATGTATTTTACCTGCTTTTACTTATACTGTCCAGTTACCAGACACCACAGTTGAATCGCTGAAATTGAATTCATAAAGAGAGGTTCAATATAATTCTCATCGTATGGATATTTGATTAGTTAATTGTAACATTACAGCAAGACCGCATCGAGCGCGAGAAGCACGAGACTCAGCGCCGACCCAACGACAGATCGAGAGATGATCATCATAGTAAGTCATATCATAACAATATCACAACCTTTTACAACTGATTGTATGCTATTTTAACCCAGCATCAATGATTTATCACAATTATGTATAATTTTTTATTATTTTAGGAGACGAGGGCGGTACTCCTGAACCGATCGAAGAAAAGGAAGAAGGTGAATGCGACACTACACTTGGTTAGTTTTATATTATTTTTAAATTAATTTAGTTTTATACTTTTATAGGTTTTTATTTGGCTGTATCAAATTAATTCGATATGTTTACAATACAGAGGCCTCACGTCACGAGAAGGTAGATTACAATGCGTTGGACTTTGAGGAAGACATGGACGTCGATGGTAAGTTATCAATACAATCATCATTTTCCTAGCCATTTTCCTGTATCTCACGGGGTCGGCTACCTGTTCTAGGGGATTGAACGAGAGTATTGGTTTTTACACAGAGCGACTGCCTGCCTCCGCAACCCAGAAGGGAAACCAGACCCAATCCTAGATTAGGTTACACACAACCTTTGAATTTCTTCGTGGGTGTGTGCAGGTTTCCTCACGATGTTTTCCTTCACCGTAAAAGCGCTGAATAAACGTACCTAAGAAATTCGAAAACCGAAAAACACATTGGTACGTGGTGGGATTCGAACCATGACCTCCTGCACAGAAGGCCACGGCCCTATCCACTACACCATCCGGGCAGTTAATAGTTTTACTTACGATTGGTTTTGGTGCTAGTTTAGATAAAAAAATTACACGGAGTATGGAATTCTATACTTCTGGAAAAATTATCAAAAATGAGGATGACTCATACTCATAAAAAGTCGACGATGGGGCGTGGTGCCTACTACGGTTTATGTTATATGGTATTCTTCTGTGATGCCATTGCCCAGGAAGGACTTTTTAAAAAAAAAATAGAAATGGGTTTGCTCTTGACTCCAGTCCAGGTCGGAAGCGACAGAGACGAAGTCGACGATGGAGCGAGCTCACCCAGAAGATGACTCTTACTTTGAAGTGTTGGGGGTTGTATGCATTCGGAAACACAGACGCAGTTAGAGAGTTCCTGAGGGATCCTGCGGTGCGTCTAGATGTCCGATGGTAGGAGGGAGCTGGCGGGATAAGGTCGTGGAGTTGTTGAGCACACTCACCCGAAGTATTTTGCTAGTAGGGCAACCCCATACCCATCACTGCTAAATGTATTTCAGAGGAACACGAAGGCTCCCATAAACGCAGGAAGCCAGTGAAAGAGAGGTTAGCGCCTCTAGAGCCGCGACGCAACGAGAGGGAAAGAGAGAGGAGGCCGTCGCCTGAATCACGTGCTCAGATGCTAGCCAGGGCGCTGGGAGTCGAACCCAAGACCAATGACAGGTTTGTATAGAAATTGACCGATTAGACAAGGACACCTTATACTAGGGGCCTTAACGTGCGAGGTAGAAATTGCAGTTGCTTTACCTATATTTTTCGATATCGCTTTGTGTCTCGATGTCTCTAATCCTTCTATCGATATCAACATTGCCATTCACTGTATTTGATGTAGTGATGCAACAAATACTACTTTTACGAATACGAATATCTCGCCATGGTAATAAAAGACTAATTAATTTGATGAATTTCTATTCTTTTAATAATTAAAATTTACAATAGGCATTTTTTTCTTTTTGAAAAACAAAATTTGTCGATTTTCTGGTTTTAGGCGATTTCATTTCAGTCTGGATGTTCCCAGCCGTTGAAAAAAGTATTTTCGAGGCGACTGTACATGGCTTTAGTGAAAAATATTTTTGGGCGAGTTTTTTCAGACTTGGAAAATGGACAACTTCTCGCCAAAAGGCCAGTGGATCAGCAGTCTGCGATAAATTTGAGAGCATTAGATAAGCATCTATCTCGTTTTTAGAAATATTAGTTTTTAAATATTCGTATTAGTATTCGCCGAATACGAATATTCGGTAAATGTCTACTATTCGGCGAATACGAACATTCGTATTCGTTGCATCACTAATTTGATGCCAATAACGTCTTCAAACATAGGAAGCTTGTTATACCCAAGTATAATAGTAGTTCAGTGTATTTTTTTCTGTTTCGTTTATGTTTAAATAAATGAATTGACTAATATCCTCTATTTTGTCCCACCCAGAGATCGCGACACCCGCGAAATGCGCGACTTGCGTGACATGCGTGATATGCGCTCACCGCCGCGCCGCCGCGACGGGATGGTCTCCACGGTCGCCTTCGCACAACCCAAACTATCTTCCACCGTTACTGTCAATGAAGGACGTGTACAGGTTCTTAGAAGAGCACAGCAACAAAGCTATAGCGGCGGCCTTGAGAAACATGATGTTGATATGGAAGGAGCTAAAGAAGGATACGACCCGTTCAGCCTGCTTAGAAGCACTTTCAGGGGAAATAGGTAAGTTCTCCCAAACTATCATCCGCTGTCCCTGTTAATAAGAGACCTGGATTGGACCATGATGCTAAAGAATGATATGAAACCTTCATTCTTTTGAGAAGAATCTTTAGAGATAATAGGTAAGTTCTTTATTTTGTTACATGACATCATCTTCTATTTGCCTTTATTTTCACTAATGAGTCTGGTCGTGATAGATCCAAAATAATTTGAAACGTCTATTTTTATTATCAGAAAAGAAGAACCGCAGCGTCCTGAACGTCGCGAACGTGAAAACAAACAGAGAGAAAAGGAACCCAAAGAGAGAGAAGAGAAACGCGAAAGACACAGGAGCGAGAGGGCCGAACGCGAGCACAAACATTCTGAACACGACGAACGAGACAGGAAGATTTCTGAACAAAGAAAAGACGATAGGGACTCTAAAGTTGACAGGAAAGATGATAAACTTGACCGCAAAGATGACAGAGAAGATAAAAAAGACGAAAGGAACAAAGTTGAAAGACGTGATAGATCAAGAGAAAGACATGAAAAGAAAGATGACAAACGTGAGCGATCTAAAGACCGCGCTGAAGATAGTACTAAAGATAGGCGTGATGATAAGTCTAGGGACAGACGTGAAGATAAATCCCGAGATAGACGCGATGACAAATCTAGGGACAGACGCGATGACAAATCGAGGGACAGACGTGACGACAAATCTAGGGACAGGCGTGACGATAGATCTAAAGACCGTCAAGATGACAGAAAAGATGACAAAGATGGAAATGACAAACGTGATAGATCGAGAGAACGACGCGATACTAGAGATAAATCAAGGGAGAGACGTGATACTCGTGAAAAGTCAAGGGACAGACGTGACTCACGTGAAAGGTCAAGGGACAGACGCGATTCTCGTGAGAAATCAAGGGATAGACGTGACGTTAATGAAAAGTCGAGAGAAAGAGACAGAAGCGAGAAACGAAGAGACAAGCGAAGAGATGATAGGAGTAGGAGCAGAGATGACGACAGGGAGAAGAGGAGGCGCCACTCGCGCTCTCGCTCTAAGGATAGGTGAGTTTTGTTGTCTTCTAGGCAGAATTTTGGGTCACATTTCTAGTTAACAGTTCTTAGAATATGTTGAAGAATTCAGGATTAATAATTTTCCCTATCCATTGTTGGTAATTTTGCTTTATTTTTGTATGCTTTATAAAACGGGGTGTAAGGCACAGTTTCCCGCGAACTGTCATTCACCAGGAAATTCGTTTAGGAGATTAGATTAATTTTTGAGTTTCCCATACAATATGATCACGAACAGCCAAATTAATTTTCAGTTCCTGTAAGAATGAAAGTTGTGCAGATTCGTTGATTGAGCAACCCCTATCGGTTTGCGTTCAGCTGTCCTTTACACCCGGTATAACTATTTTGTTTGGTATATCAGGTCTCGTTCCCCCCGCCCCCGCAAGCGCTCGCCCTCGCGCGAGAAGAGTCGCGCCAAGTCACCGGAGGAAGACAAGAAAAAGGTAATTCAAACGATTCTAATAAGTCCGTCTCATGTACGCCTATATATCCCTTTATATATATCCCTTCCAGAGAACACTATTATGATAGAAAATGACAGATATAGACGTAAGTTCGCCTATACTGTTATCCTTTTCTGTTCTATCATGACTGAACATTACAGATAAAGACTTATTTTGGTTAAATCTAACCGAATCTCTTTCTCTTTTTATCACTAGGTTGAAGAGAGAGACGAGGCTCGCAAGGAACTGATGGAGATCGTACGTCTTATCAAGTCACGACAGAAGGATCGCGAGAACAAAGCTGCTGGTATGTATTTGAGTTGAAACTATTCGCAAGGTACTTTAAAGGTTACCTACCTATGTAGCTTTCACTGTAGCTTACACTCTTTGTTTTTAAATGGTATGTAATAAATATAGATTTCGGTTATTTTCAATGTAATTTCTCTCAGTAGAAGCGAAGAAGAAACGTGATTCGTCCCACTCGTCGGACTCGGACTCGGCGCGGCGCCGGCGCAGGTCCTCCGACCGGGACCGCAGGAAGCGCAGCGACAGCCCACGGTAAGACTGAATAAGCTGAATATACCGCAGCCACACATCATCATCGGCTCATATACGTCTCCACCGAGGGCGAGGGGCACGAACCTACCCTGAATTTGGGGCTATCGGGTCTTAGTCGACCACGTGGGCCCATCACTGATTGGTCGAATTCTCACACAACCTTTGAATTTCTTCGTAGATGTGTGCATGTTACCTCGCGATGTTTTCCTTCAATGTAAAAGCGACGAACAAACGTAGATCTGAAATTCGGAAACCGAAAAATACATTGGTACGTGGTGGGATCTGAACCACAACCTCCTGCACAGGCAGGGGCCCTATCCACCACCTACACTACACCATCAGCCTTTCCTATAACATCGGGCTTTCTTACAAATCCACACGATAGGCAGAGGGTGGGTAAGCGCAGTGCAAGATGTAACATTTGCAGAGATCGATTCTAACCTGGAATCACACGGCTAAGCCTAATTATATTTATTTCAAAAGAAACTATTAATAATTTAATATTCAAAATGTTTGTCTAGTCGTCCCTCCTCCTCCGAGCGCGGGTCGAGACGCCGCCGCTCGCGCTCCCCGCGACGCGACAGAAGACGACGCTCCTCTTCTTCGCGTTGAGGTAAACAGACGAAATTACACACTATACTCTGCAAAATCTAAGATAGCTGCGACAGATGGCATTCCGAGGGAACACAAAATAAAATGTATCTGAAATCTATAGGAATTGCATGTGTCACAGCTACCTTCCTAGATTTCTTGGAGTTAGTGTTTTGTATAGGAGTTACTGGAGGAAAAAATAATGGCACTAGGAGGAAAATAACAGTGCTGGGTGGTGAATAATGGCACTGGAGGGAAAATAATAGTGCTGGGTGGAAAATAATGGCACTGGGTGGAATATAATAGTGCAGGGTGGAAAATAATAGTGCTGGATGGTAAATAATGGCAATGGGTGGTTAATATTAGTGCTGGGTGGTAAATAACGGCACTGGGTGGAAAATAATAGTGCTCGGTGGTAAATAATAGTGCTGGGTGGTAAATAATGGCAATGGGTTGTATTAATAGTGCTGGGTGGTAAATAACGGCACTGGGTGGGAAATAATGGTGCTGGGTGGTAAATAATAGTGCTGGGTGATAAATAATAGTGTTGGGTGGTAAATATTTTCACTGGGTGGAGAATAATAGTGCTGGGTGGTAATGATAGTGTTGGGTGGTAAATAATGGCACTGGGTGGAGAATAATAGTGCTGGGTGGTAAATAACGACACTGGGTGGTAAATAATGGCACTGGGTGGAGAATAATAGTGCTGGGTGGTAAATAACGACACTGGGTGGTAAATAATGGCACTGGGTGGAGAATAATAGTGCTGGGTGGTAAATAACGGCACTGGGTTGTAAATAATAGTGCTGGGTGGTATATAATAGTGCTGGGTAGTAAATAAAAGTGGTGGGTAGTAAAAAATGGCATGAAGTGGAAAATTGATATAAAAATAATAGAGCAGGCGTATAAAATTGAATCCTTTTGATAAATGACATGGTCTATTCTATAGTATTTCCAACTCAGTTTTAGAATAAAGGTAAACAAAGTTTCATGTCTTTTAATCGAAAATCTTGTTTCTAAAATTAGTTTTAGCTAATAGATATGACAACATAATGAAATAGTAGTTCTAGTAATTTTACTAATTTGCCAACATGTATCATTTATTTTTGAAATGTGTTTTGAATAAAAAGAAATGAAACTTTGTTTACCTATAATATAAAACTGAGTTGGAAATACTATAGCGTATATCTATAATTTTTTTACAGATGACGCCAGCCAATTGAAGCTCTCCCTCCGTCGTCACGATGAGGTATCATGGTTTCTAGATATCTTTAATTTTTTTTTTAGTAAGTAGGTACCTTATAGTTAGGACAAATTGCATGTAGACACTAAGGACTCCATTTTAAAATGTTTCAACTTTACCTATATTCTAATAACGTATTAATTTCAGTATCCAAATCTAGAAATTATATTAGACTCACTAAAATTATGAAAACCGTTTTAAAACTCGGTTTCGGCATAAATGGAAGAAAAATGTATAAATCATTTTTAAATGCTTTGAAACGTCTTTGAAACCTTCTGGAACCACTAACCATGTAATTATCCAAAAGAGGAATAGTTACCGGTTACGGTCCTAAATCTTACGATCTTCAAATTCATTATAAACTGTTGCATTACAGTTAATTTGGTTTTTACGTTGAATAATTTAAAAATGTTGATATGATAAAATGTTCATCTCTTCGGCTACGACGAAGCAAGCACAGTACCTTCTGAACGTCGCTAATCTATCTTCATACACTTGACGTAATTTTCACTAATTTTGGAACATCAACAAGATAATAATCGCAACAAACACGGGCTTAAATCAAAATCAAGGGTAAAAATATTTGATAAAAATTAGTAACTGTAAGTGTAAAAAAAGGCATTATAAGTAAATCCGCTCCTTTACAAAAAAAAAAAAAAAAACAATTTAGTTTTAAAGTTCAAAAATATTTAGTTTTCAATTTGATAACGTTTCGACGTTTTTCATTCTTATACTTACTCTTTTTAGTTTCGTAGATAATATTAATAAGTATTTTTTCTTTTCTGGCAAAGTTTCAATGAGCTAGTATTGGATAAACTGTATTTCCTGCATTTTATTTTCTACGATTGTGTGAAGATGCCCTAATTTGGTGTTTTAGTCAATAAAGTTCTATTATCTCAAAATACCTACATAATGGTTTTATTATTACACATGTTCCCACGAGGCCGATTTCTGTTATTTCATACATCAGTAAGAGAAAAGACGACATCGATCAATTTAATTTGTCAGTCATAGGTACACGTAGTATATTATATTACTCTACTCCATGGTCATACGTTTGAAAACCAGAGTAGATTTTCTGTTTATCTTGCGCTCCTAGCGAAACTTGGAAAAATATAATCTGGTTTCTTGAATTTATTCTTTCTAATTTAATCTTTGACAAGCCATTTTGTATTTTTTTTTACAAAATAGCGTAATACTTTTTACGAAGTGGCGCAGGCACTAGGATCGCAAGATATATGTGAGTTGAAAATCGAATTTTCAACAGTATCTAATTGATTTATAATATTTCCTGTCATGGTTGTATAAATATATTGAAATAAATAAATAATGGAACTAAAATGAAGAGTGCGGCGGGGTTGGTACAATTTCTCATTTGGTACGAAACCTTCGGATAGAGGTACCTATGTACAAAAGTGAAAAACTGGATAAACTTCAAGCAAACTTTATTTTTACAAAGGGAACCATCTTTGAGCACCATCCAATCTTATCACTGCACCATTCAACATGGGGTTTTCCACCACACTCGAAACAAGATGAGCAAACTCCTCCGGCCTGCCTAACCTCGACGGGAAAGGAGTCATACGTTTTATAAACTCCTTCATCTTCTCTGGTAGAGTTATTAAAAGCGTTTCGAAGATACCTGGAGCTAAAGTGACAACCCTGATGCCTTGTGAAGCTAAATCTCTTGCTATAGGCAGAGTCGCGCCTATAATAGCTGCAGTGGACGCTGCATAAGCTGCCTGTCCAATATCACCATCATAAGCTATCGTAGACGCAGTGTTAACTATCACGCCGCGTTGTCCGTCGCTATCTGTCTCGTTCTTGCCCATAACGCCTGCAGCTAAGCGTATAGCATTGAAAGTGCCTACGGTATTCACGTTGACGCTTTTTATGAACTCTTCCAATTGACAAGCTTGATCCTTCTTGAAGTTGTACACTTGATGTGTAGTGGAGTAACCTGCGCAGTTGACTAGGATGTCTAGACGGCCATATCTTTCTCTTGCTAGATTTAGAGCTTTCTTGACATCTTCCTCCGAGGTAATGCAGCCGACTGAAGCAGCAACATCACCGCCAAGACTCTTAGCTACTTCCTGAGCCCTTGTCCCTTGAAGATCCAGAATAACTATTTTCCCTCCATGCTTTATGAACCTCTCTACGGTAGCTTTGCCCAGGCCCGAAGCGCCGCCGGTCACTAAGCTAATCTTACCTTTCAGCATTATTACGGTACCTACACACGGTAGGAACACAGGATTTATATTTATAATATTTTTGAACTATATTATTATGCCTACTACTAGTGATAGAATATAGGAATTAGGTTTATTTCGGTTTGTCTTCTTTAGGCAAGGTAGAGTAGGTACCTAGGTAGGTAACTACACGAACCGCGACCACGTACGTACCAGTTCCACGGTTGCACAATATTTAGGCTCACATTTTATTCTGGCTGGGAATCAAGCTGTTTTGCCTTATCTACTCGTACCTACACGTAATTAGAATTTTGAGCAGTGTTTGCAATAGGTAAAGTTCTTCTCTTTATACTCTTAGTGTAGACAAACAACAATTCAAAACCAAAACTTTTTTGATAAAGTGGTTGATGTTGAAATTTAATAAAACAAGCCGTGTGTGAGATATTTACAATTTTCTTTTTTTATTTGAAAGGCCCAATCATGCCAATTTGTTTGGTATAATGATAATGTTACGAAATTAGCCGTGGTTTTATACAGCGGCATGAATTTTAGGGACCTTATTTCAATCACTGTAAAAATATAAAAAAAAAGATTTTGCGATTTTGCTCTGCCAGACTGTCTGGGCCCCGTTTTATCAAGCTACAAGTTACAAGTTACAGGGAAAAAAGCGGCCACATTGTTAAATTAAACGGCAACACCAAACAAACCATAGTGTAATTTATGCTTTTATTACAAGTGTTATTTTTGTTAAATATCTTGAAGTATATCCTGAAATGGGTTCACATTTATAACTTATCTCACAGTTCAAAATCGTCGAAATGTTAATTTTGTATAAAAAAAAATAATTTTTGAAAAGAGCTCTAACTCTGAATATGAAGTCCAAGAACCTCAGAGATGACGACCTATCACGCACAATCACCATCATAACGATCATAAACCCCCAAAATAATTTTTGCCATCAATGAAAAGATTAAAAAACTATTTTTGCTGATGCTCACAGATTAAATAGTATATGTCCTTGGTGCTGTTCTTTAACTTGTAAAATGTTCCTGTAGTCCACTGTAGTCGAGATTTTTAAGTTCGTAGAGTTACCATAGACTCACTTGTAACTTGTAGCTTGTTACTTGTAGATTGCTAAAACAGGGCCCTGGTCTAAATTATAGGGGATTATGGGTAGTAGATGTTGAAATGGAATATAAAACATCCTGTGTGTGTGTTTGTCAATACAAAGTTCTTTTTTATTTCATAACATAAATAATAAAAAATCACGCCTTTATCCCTAATGGGTAGGCAGAGCGAAAACGACCGAAAGGTCATTCCGCCACGTCCGTCAAGTTTTGAGGGTTATTTCAGATGGTCATGTGTATTGCTATAGTGACAGGTTGTCAGCCCATCGCCTACTTAAATTGCAATTAAAACGGCTTAAATATGCCAATTTGTTTGGTAAATGACATGGTTCAGCAATAGCGTACGCAAGGGTTTCACACAGTAGCATGGATACGAGAGGCCCGAAACCAAACAAAACAAAACCCGAAACAAACATTCAACGATTTCGGCCAAAGGTCGATTCCATAAAGTTCTGAGATTTGAGGGCTTTGAAATGGCATTGGTCTTCTTCTTGTCGAGTCAGCAGCGCCCAAAACGTGGCCACATCAATAGCCTTTTGGTTGGAGATGAAAAGGTCCTCCTGCGTGCAGGTGGCCAGTCGCACGTGTCGTCCTCAGTGAAGCCCCACCTCTTCTTGAGTTCTTTGCACCTGCCGACACATGACCGAAGTCTGTTCAACGCCTTCCAAATAGACCATGGAAGGTTGTGTCCTGGCGGTAACTTCTCAACTATGGGGATTGACGGGTGATGGGGGCGATTTTTTTCGACCACAGCTTTTCTCTGTGGGTCATGTTGAGAGGCTCAGTATTCCGTTCCGTATAAAGCTGTGCCGGCTCTTAAGACAAGGAGGAGGTGGTTTATGTCCATATAGTGGATGCCTGCTGTCTTCTTCTTGTTTGAGCCTTTCAATGGAACAAGCAACCTAACGTCGAACGCTCGGGGGTGCTATTCCAGCTAGGGAATAGAGATGGCTTAGAAGAGGTGTTTTTTTTTGTTTTTTTTTTTTTTAATACTTATCCTCTGACAATAATACTCAGAGACCTTATCTAACTATTTGTTTAATTTTGACCGTCAGGGATAATCCTCATGGACGCCTGGGAAGGGAGGGCCACGGGGGGGCCCAGGGCCCAGCCCGGCAGTTGGGTTTTTTGATTTTTTTATTTACCTACCATTTTATTGAATAGACAGTTTTAAATGTTTACCTATCTTAATTGTTTGCATTAAGTAGGGTACGTAGTTTAGTTTTGATTTCAAGTTTCAAATCACTTTCCGGGGCTGCTCTCACGTTGTTCACAAGCCTCCAAGGTCAACCCGCCGGCGTGCCCCTGCCAAATACGACGTAAAAACTGCGCCGAATCTAATACGGCGAGTTGACGACCTTCCTCAACATAAGGATACCCACACACAGCCGCGCGAACGCGAGAACATACACCATACATACCTACTGAAACGCATGCAAGTCATGCAACAAACCAAAGGTATGCACCAAAACTGCAAGCTCGGATGACACAGTTTGGATGCAGCAAGCGTGCTTGAAGCCGGAAGTGTAATGCGATTATCGATTTGATTATGACAGAAAATGCGTTGAATGGAGAAGGTTGGAGGCGAGTAGAGTAGAGGGCTCGCGGCCGCGGGCGGGCTACGAGGAGGGGAGGGGGCACTCCGACTCCGGGCACTTGGCCGGCCCGGCCCGGCAGTGCGCCGACCGACGCGGGCTGCGGCACACGTATCGCGCAGCCCGCTAGTGAAAAATTCGCGAGTGCAGTGCAAATGCTTGTGTTTATATGGCGCTCATGTTACTTCGAGTGTTTCTGGTGGGAGTGCTGGCGGCGGCAGCCGACGGTGGGTTACTGTGCAGTGTTGTTGCCCACGTGGTGGCCCGGGAGTGTTTACAGCGGCAGGAGCATGCGCGCCGCTTGTTTGCGTCGCGGGTCAAACACCGGCCTAACCTAAAGCCTCTATTATAACGCGTAGTTGTGGTCCACCAGCTATTGTTAAGTTATTAAGTTTAGGCTAGCCGATGAGCAGCAGCAGCCAGCAGTGATCGATACGACGATACTCCGTACGTATGTGTAGGAATGTAAACAACACGCACATTATACACACATCCTTCATGTTAATTGTCATGAATTAGTCCTTGCCATCAATTCCAGTTATTCTTTCATTCCTCAATTGATTTGGTCCTTTGGTCGTTTAATTGACTGTTATTTCCGGCTGTGAAGGCTTCTCGTTTACGTCCTGATGGTTGTCCTTGGAGGCTATATCTCTCCTTGTCTGTCTCCTTCCCGCTTGCTTCCTAACGTCCTATTCTAACACATGAATACAATACATATCCAGATCGTTTGATGTCTTTTGTAACGCCTGGCTGCTATCCAGTCCCTAGTACCTACTCGCATAGTTTGTATTTAAACCCAAACCCCTCCAGCTATGTGAGTTTTTGTTTTATAATATGTACAGCTTAGGAATGTGTAAAGGTGTCTTGGAGCAGTGGTAATAAACTTTTATGCTATTTGCGAAGGAAGGCAAATTCTTATAGGATACCGAAGCCAGAACGAAGACGTTTTTCGGGAA
This sequence comes from Scrobipalpa atriplicella, assembly GCA_029255725.1. Lineage (NCBI taxonomy): Eukaryota > Metazoa > Arthropoda > Insecta > Lepidoptera > Gelechiidae > Scrobipalpa > Scrobipalpa atriplicella. Next base: position 6,503 of record JARACY010004136.1, on the reverse strand, counting down.
TTCGCATATTATTTTGACGAGCCTTGTTTTGAAGAAGAATTATGTTTTTTTCTATATGGGAAGGAAAATAAATTAAAAAGGATATCGACTGTAAAAATATTATGCTATACGCAATAGGATTTAAAAAAAATTAATTAGCTTTTAAACTAATTACCTACAAGAAGAAATACTAGGTACATATCGTGGTGTACTGTACCACACAGGAAACGATAATGGAACTATGAGTGTTCAGACCGAGTGACTACAAAATCCATTCATAGTTATCTAAATATTGTAAAACATGTTTTACAGAGATAAACAATATTTAGGTAGGTATATTGTTGAAAGTTAAAATTTAATTTGGTGAAGATGAAGTAATGAAAGTTTTGATAGGTGGGTAGGTTACCTTACCTGCTAAAAAAGAAATGTGAACATTTTAATATTTTGTTGCTAGAAGTTCTATGAATATTGTATAATTGTAGTTATAATGGAAGTATTATAAACATACATACATATAATCACGCCTTTAACCCTAATGGGGTAGGCAAAGCGTAAACGACCTAAACAAAGGCCGTTCCGCCACGTCTGACAAGTTTGAAACTTGAAATATAAACAAGTATAGATATTTATCGTAAACGGAAAAAGAATACGTTGGCGACAAACACAATTTAGAATAACAAACACCTATCTTTGTATCTAACGAAATGTTATCTCAAATAATATTACGTCTACCCCGTCTACCTACCACATTAAGGTGTGTTTGTTTGTCAGAGGTCTCCAAGGGAAATAAAACTAGCTTCAAAGGTGGATGTTTTACTTGGATACATTCTCATGAATTCCTAATTTGAAGCATTAGGAAGAAAATAACACACTTTATCGGGATCCCAGAATAATCGTCTCTAGACACCCTTGTCTGAAAAGAAATTTCGGGCCTGATAAGGTTAATGAAGTTACACCAAAAAAAAGAATCCCAACAAAAACATTCTGTAGAAATGTTACAAGTCTCGATTGCAATGATATGCACAAAAAAGTTGTGAGATCAAAAGCGAGCCAAGTCTAGGGTTTATTAAAGCTAATTCCTATTTATTGAATAATGTATGATTTTATGCGACTTGGCCGTTAAGTTTTGGATAAGAATCGGATATCATCCTAATATCTCGAATTGACCATACCCGATGTGATCAGGTCACATCACACACGGGTGAGATCACACAATTAAGTCGCTCAACCTTATCGGATTCCCAGATAACTTCATTTAAGTGGATTTTAAAACAGTTGATAGAACCTTTCTTTAGGTACCTACCTATCCAGTCCGGTCTCAGATTCGTTAACAGGTAAAATGAAGAATAAAACAAAGTACCTATTTGGCAGGCTCTAACGTGTAATAATTACAAAAACATATAAATGTACAACAATTTGGAGAGATTTGGAGTATACCTATATGAAAATATGAAGAAAATGAAGCAAGAAAATTCCGAGGCATCTGAATGTAAGATATGTGGGAGCATAAAATAAAATCCGTATGAAATACGTGCTCTGAAAAATAAGAACTATGGAATGAAAGATAAGAGGCTACGTTGCCCTGGTTTCGGGAGACGAGAGACTGCTTGAAACATGACACCTTCTATTAGGAGATTCATTTTGATCTACATTTTATTCATCTACATTGAAACACTTTCGGAGTGGTTTTTGCGCTAACAGATTTGCTAACATATTAGATCCATCCTTCAAAATAAAAGTAAGCATAATTTAGTTGTTCGTAATGCCAGATTAAGAACAACAAGTTATACTTGCATATCTTACCCATGTCAAGATTATTATATTATTATCTAACTCTAGACCCTATGATTTACAGAGCTAGTCCCTCCCTAGAAGGGAATTATCTTCAGGGACCTTTCATATAATATCATAGCTCAGAGTCCCACTAGACAGATCATTGTAAATTAATCTTGCTCCTCACGATTATTATAATATCAGGTTGGTGGTTAACATGGTGTTATAATTCTCCAATGACCTTTGAATGTTTTGGAATCATTAGACCACAAAGCTAAGAAAAGGAATACAACGAATAGTTGACGATCGGCAGGAAAAGATCTAACAATCTTAACACCTAAAGTCAAAGGCTTCAACTGCTAGGCATCAACTTAAAGTTTGTACTCAATTAAGTATTATAACAATGTTAGTCATGTCATGTTGTAATGGCATACATCTCCTTGACAAAATATTCCCTCGTTGATTTGATTAGTACGTTAGAGTAGACGTCGCACTGTGATATTCTGAGAATTTCGAATGCCTGCTAAGGGTAAGTGCCTGGCTCAGATTTAGATTGGATTTTCGCTAAAGATAGAATTGAACGTTTTGAAATACATGACAATTTCAAAATCGCTGTATTTTTTATTTAAATAACTCAATCCCGCAATCAAATCTGTATGATACATTTTAGTTAGTTGCACCAAGATTTAGCTATAAAGTGCTTCTTCGCTTCCTAGCAATGAAATGGAATTTCAAGAATCCGTATAGAAAAATAACTGAAGAAAACACGATGAATCAAAACAGGTATACGAATCTCAACGAGGAACTGGATGGAAAATCTCCTTTCGCAACTGTAAACATATCATAATATACAATACATTCTGCATGAGGCAACAAGGCGTTTACCCATGATGTCGCCGATCCGATTCGGCTTTCTGATTTGTGCATGGTACTGAAGGGTCAATCTAACTAAACGCAACATTTCTCTAACTGTGGTGTAGGTATATTACGATGGAAAGCATTGCGATCTTTAGAACGTACGTAGACATCGTAGCATGCACATTGGATCGGATACGGATACGGATTATTTGGATAAATTATGTCGCGGCGGCTGTTTGAATGCACCTTTCACTGGTTTCGGTACGTCGTCAGATTGTATTAGTTGTCGATTGTCAAATGTCAAACAAAATATACAAATCAGATGGAATCATCCTTATCCGTTTACAGGATTGATTTCAAATGGGTATTTAGAAGGTTTACATGTCATAAAAAAAGTTATTTTACTTCTTTCGTGTTCCACTAATTATGCCGATGAGTGTAATAAATTATTATTATTTGTGTTTTTATTCTATTGGTAATCTAACCTCAAATTTTTTCTTGAGTCACCTTAAAAGTCAGGGATTCATCCTTAAAAATAGGTATCCTGTAGGTACTAGCTACCTGCGAGCAGTCGTATTCGCGGGGCTAAAAGCTAGCAAGAACACGATGGATTAATATTTATGATCCTAAGAACGTTGTGATAATAGCTATACATACATAAATAAGTATATAGGCATATGTATGAATAGGGAGTGCCTTCAATGTACCTATGTTCGTTATAATTTATTTTGATAGGACTGAATAAATGTCAGAGTAAATATATTGACGAGAAAATATTGCTTGTAAAAATAAAATGTGCCTGAAATGGTTATGTTTTCTAGGTAAACATTTTATTCCCATGCTGGAAGAGTTGGAAACGATATAAAAACATATAATGTAATACCGGGTGCTTACTTATCTCCCCGGATATACCTACTAAAAAAGCCAGAAAGGTCCGAAAGTTTCAGCGAAGGGCTGACAACCGTCCCTGACAAATGAACCACCTACACCTAGGAAATTTTAGAGTAGCTATGACTCGTCCCTAAGCTAAAGATTCCTAAAGAGGACTCGATCTGAAGAAGTAAAAACAAAATGGATGGAAATAAAAAAAAATGTCATAAGATAATGTTGCGCATTATTATCAAATACACCAACAAACATACATCATACAGCCTTATTACACCTACAAAAAGTGTTCTGAAGAAATGCTCGCGGTCATAAGAACCCAAACTTTTTGCTCATTTACTTTGCTTTTTGCGAGGAAACTGGGGCAATTAATCTTCAAGTTCAAATTAAGTCACTTATCGCAAGTTCTAGTCGTCGGATGCACACATTTTAACATATAAGCCTTATCCATAATTTCACTGTGCCTACTTTACTTTCATACTGGACTCATAGGTAACGATAAAAACAGAATGTATGAGTTGTTTTGCTTCTTGGGATTTGATTTTACGGAATGGACTTACAAACCAGCTCTATATCAATAGAAACAATCTTATGTGGTGATATTATGTGATCTACCACCTTGAGACCTCAGGAAACGTCATGGCATCAACGGCTTGCCTAGGTTAATGATAGGTACGTGTAGATGACAAATGATGAACCAATACATTCGATCCAATCAGATCAACAACTCGGTGGTACAGGTGGGACATATATTTAGGTAGTTGCCCCACTTGTACATTGCAGGCCGATCACCTGATTGTCCGAAAAGATGATCCATGCTGTCGGATGGGCATGTAAATAGCCGTTCCTGCGTCTGGTTTCTCTTTGGTCGTATCAGTCAGTATGTCCCATTAGAACAAGACATCGAAGTAATGGAGTGGGAAGTAAGATATTGAATGGCGGTTGGTAGTGGGAAGACTAAAAATATAGGTAGAGTAGACTTTCTGCTTAAAAAAAATGAGTCAGTCCCCATCTCGCCCGCGCGCACCCGCGTCAGACCGTCGAGATGGGGACAATCAAAATAAATATTATTTCTTGTCTCCAACTCGGCCGCTTCTTTTTTGTTACTCAATCACCTTTCAACGACTGGACGGATCGGGATGAAACTTGGCACACATACTTTATATAGAAAATGCACCTGAACTCTTCACAGTATAGAATAAATGTTTACTGCGAAAGCATTCCAAGGTGAAGGCAAGCCATACAAATGCCTTACAATACAACATACAATAAGCCTACGATGCTGTGACGTCAGTACTACAGTTAAACATGTAGATGTAGGTAGGTCATTCAAATACATAGTTTAGGTACCTACAGATAGAGTGATACGATTGAAGGAAAGAGGAACAATATTGTTGTTATTGAAAAGTGTCTAATAACAACAATATTGTTCCTAAATGTCTAAAGAAGGTCTAGCCTTGGTGAAGGTTATGTAGCCAAGCAATAAGTACAAAGAGACTCTGCGAAACTGCTATTTCTCTGAGGTCGTTAGAACTACCAATCCCGTAAGTGACACAGGTGTGATTGTATGCATTTTAGAAATGTTCGTCTACTTCGATTACTGCATAAGTATGTACCTAAATGTAATAATGAACACTTCCTGTTTCTCTACGGATCTAAATCTTTTTAGTCAGCTCCTTTGAAAGCAACATTTATGCGGGATTTTCTTAAACCCACTGCAAATCTCAAAAAGGAAACTCGGTTTAATCCGACAATTAGGGCTTTGAAACCCTATGAAGCCCCAAGAACATAAAGCTCCTGTGCCCAAAATTAATCTTGGGTCTAACTGCCTTCGTTTACCTGTGGTGGCTGTAGTTTAGGGTTATAGGTTCAATTTTCCTTGTGGAGAACAGCAAGCGTAGAGTCGTTGTTTGAATTTAGATGCAAATCGTAGGTAAATCACTCCATAAGCTGACCCAAACCACGTTTGCTTGAATCCACTCTGAAGACCACTCTTGCAACCTGCTGCAACGAAGTTCGGCGTTAAATAGCTTGCTGTATTCCGTCGTATGGAAATGCCAGTAACTTAAATGCTTTTTATAGTTTATGTTTATTAAAGTTACTCGCTAGTCTATTTTGTCTCGACCGCCACCTGATCTTGACTAGAACCGAGATAAAAACAGATAATATTATAGTTCCAAATATCCCAGGTTTTACTTATTAAATTGGGTAATCTCTACTTCTTCAACTCGTTACATTCCAAGAATTATTATATCGTCTCTACGTGCTTCGATTTCTGATTTCGGCAGATTTGTGTAGAAACTTTTAACTTCCTTAATTTTGGGGTTTTGAGTTCTACCTGCAAATGCGAGTCCTTGTCAGCGTGATTTGACATGGTAGGTTAGGTACCCACTTATATAGCCGTCCAAAAACCAACAAAAAAAAAACACGCATTATTCTTCAAGGTCTATCACTGTTCCCACTAAAACTGAGTTTAAAAAAACCCGGTTCCAACTTGTCTAGGCGAACTGCTAGACGAAAAAAACGCAATAAAAAAACCGTTTACGCTGACGGAATGGAGTCCGCGTGCGAACTGTTTAATTGATATTTGCAAACATGTTGTAGTTGCGCAAGAGTGGATGGAACTGGTATTCGGAACGTTTATCGGTTGGTGATAGACCTTGAAGAATAATGCGTGTTTTTTTTTTGTTGGTTTTTGGACGGCTATATAAGTGGGTACCTAACCTACCATGTCAAATCACGCTGACAAGGACTCGCATTTGCAGGTAGAACTCAAAACCCCAAAATTAAGGAAGTTAAAAGTTTCTACACAAATCTGCCGAAATCAGAAATCGAAGCACGTAGAGACGATATAATAATTCTTGGAATGTAACGAGTTGAAGAAGTAGAGATTACCCAATTTAATAAGTAAAACCTGGGATATTTGGAACTATAATATTATCTGTTTTTATCTCGGTTCTAGTCAAGATCAGGTGGCGGTCGAGACAAAATAGACTAGCGAGTAACTT
>JARACY010004135.1:0-28610 GCA_029255725.1 Scrobipalpa atriplicella | reverse complement strand
TAGTGATCTTACTAATTTTTTGGTCAAAATTGGAGTAACATGAAAGGAAAATTTCAAAGCATGATAATTGTTTTATTTAACGTTCATGTTATTTTAAAACTGAATAAATTTCAAACCTTATTTTAATTTTAATAAGTTTTTGACGAAGCATGCTGCGTTTTTCTTCTGTAATTCAAACCCCTTCTGTATTCATAAATCAGATCTTAAAGCTGATAGTTTGATTCTTTAGAATTTAGAGACCATTAACCGCGTCAACTTGTTAATAAATACCTACTTATTCAACTACCGCACTGCAAGCGGTTAAGATTACACCCATAATTTGTACCTATGTAATATTTAATAATTTTATTGAAATAAAGTTTTTTTTTAATTAGAATCTAATATATCAAACACAGAGAAAACTCAATCATAATGAAGAATTACTCTAATAAGAGCCCACTCAGCTCAGTTCAACTCAGCACTCACAATCAACCCACCGAGAGGCATAAGACTACCCTGAATTAGGGCGGTCGGGTCTTAGCCGACCACACTATAACCATGGACGAATAAAACAAAGCTATAACTAACCTTCAGTCTTTTTCTGGGACAGATACTTAATCTTAGCTTTTTGGTTTTGCAGAACTAACAGAAGCGTCATTGTGTGTTATTTTATATCCTGTACCTACGTGTACGTATATTTTAATACTAACAATAGAGTAGCTTTGTGTTGTTGTAGATAGATAGATAAAAAAAAGTATTCAGTACCAGTTATAACAATTCAACTTAAAAACTAAATAGCCTAACAGTTACACATGTAACGAAAAGTTCTAGAGAACATTTTACGAAAAGGTACGCTTTTAAACGCTTCATTTAAAGAGCTTTCTAGAACTATTTAGTGTGTGTTGGCATATCTAGATGACGAAAGCAAATCCAGATGACGAACAAAACTACCTTCTATGACTTCTGTTTCTCTTGAATTGGAAAGAAGAGAAAACCATAGATGATTCGCAGATTCAGTCATATTTGCTGGCGTGTAGTGGCAACTCGCAACAAAACATTCCACTAACATTACCCTCCATCAACAGACATCGAAGAGGAGAAAAGGCGTACTGAAGAATAAGCCGACGATCGTGAAAGGAAAGAAGGTGACGAAGCTGGAGTGACGTAACACGCGCTGGGTTCTGCGTCGCGAGCGCATGCGGCACAGGTAGTACGCCAGGGTCAGTGGTAACTATGCATTCACAATGATTGTACACAGGAGAAATGTTATAGTTTTAAATGATGTGGGTCTCGAAACTAAAATTTACTGTCAATCTCACCAAGGGATTGAATTCAATTATCAATTCTCTCGACACCATTCTAATTCTAATTTAAAGATAGCGCTATCACATCCTCAGAGTTAAAAAATAAACAGATGACTGGCATTTCTTAACTGTCGTATGATTCTTAAAATAAGGAATTTCAAGTAGGTAGAGCATGCTGTCTTATTTTACGGCAATCTTACTTTAAATTAGTAATGTCAGTCATGTGTTTATTTTCTAGCTTTGTCATACGTCAAGGTTGAGAACGTGTCAGCACTATCTTAAAATTAGAATTAGAATGGTGTTGCGAAAATCGACAGATTTATAGAAAAGATAGAAACATTATTCTTAGCCTAAAAAATTTTTTGCCTTTTCCATACAAAGATGCTCTCCGGGATCTGCAATTTTGTATGGACAAGGCACTATTTTATTTCGAGCTAAAAATGTTGAGCTTTGGGAAAGTTGTTTGGCATCATCAGTAGAACATGTGGTTTAAAGAAATGCAGTACTTTTTTTACACCCTGTAGGAATATTCCCATACAATTGACAGTATAATTTATTCCAAACGTGTCCTGCATGATTACCACTGATGCTGTATGAATGACTGACACCAATTCTATAATTATCTATGTAGTCCATTAGATGAAGTTTTCTTGAAATGTTAGAACTGTTTAGTTGAAATTTGAAGTGATTTTGCACTGGGTGCAAACTGTAAAATGAGTTTTAGACTTGTCTATGCTGTTTCGTCCTTTTTCGTATTAAAATTGTTTCTTTATAATATATTGGATTACGTTTAAGAACTATATGGTTTTAATATGCATTTTCATTTATACGTAAATATAATACACTGTGCTGTCTAAATGCGCGCATATATGCATTTCATACTGTAATTCATTATTTACTTACTACATATTTTTTCGGTTATTGTCATTAATACACTGCCTAATTATTATTTGTAACTTTAAGAATCTAGAACTCGTGTTAGTAAAAAAGTGGAAATATTGTTCAAATAATGATAATATATATAATTGCTACGTCCATTTGTATAATAGTTAAAAAAATAATAATTAAATATTAGAATCGTTTGTCTATGTGTCGTGTCGTACCCTTTTTATTTTTCATAATAGTTTACGTAGTACGAGATAATCTTTTTACTTCGCCTTCAGGATGTCAGTACTTATCACAATTTGTTTTATTCAAGTGTCTTGTGAGGTATTTTGTTGAGAATGCAATAATATCATCATCACTATTGTTAAAGGTATTTATAAAACCAAAGTTTGAATACTTATTCGATAGGTGTCATCTAGTTTGTATCTAATAACTTCAATATAGTCGCGGATAAGAAAGGTTGTTACTACGACTTGCACAGTGTTTCGTCATTCAAGTAAGAAGTCTGTTTCAATTTGTTTGCCTAGCTAGATTAATGCTGGTATATCGTTAATAATGCGTTGTAAGTTTGACTATACTATACTTTTTTTTTGTAGTTTGACTATACTCAAAAAATTTAAGGATGGTAGTGACAGGTGCAATTCCTATAGATTTCAGATACATTTTCTTTTGTTTTCCTTCTGAATGGCATCTGTCACAGCTACCATCCAAAATTTTACAGAGAGTAGTTGCGTTGAACTTGGATTTTGTTTTGATGACCATATTTTTGGTCAAACGATAAAACTTTTTTGCTTTTGTTTTGTATATTGGCATTTATTTTACTGTTAGACGTGGTACAAACCTTTCTTTACTGTGTCTGGTTGTTGTGAATTGCGTGTAATGCATTTAATTTATCTCAAATATAATTTAAATATGATTCTTATCAGATCAGTGACGTATGTCCTGTGGGTAAGATGATTATCGTATCAGATCAGTGACGTATGTCCTGTAGGTAAGATGATTATCGTATCAAATCAGTGACGTATGTCCTGTGGGTAAGATGATTATCGTATCAAATCAGTGACGTATGTCCTGTGGGTAAGATGATTATCGTATCAAATCAGTGACGTATGTCCTGTGGGTAAGATGATTATCGTATCAAATCAGTGACGTATGTCCTGTGGGTAAGATGATTATCGTATCAGATCAGTGACCTATGTCCTGTGGGTAAAATGTTATGGGTTTTTATTTTATTGTTGCACAGCACTTTTGTTTTCGTGTAAACAGAGTTTTATCATTCTATAGATAAGATATCATTGTGGTCTTACAATGTTCTTAATAAACCGATGGAGATGATAACTACCTTCTTTTATTTGATACGGCCACATTGTTTGAACTATAGGTGTAAATAAACCGTACAGAGACAGGTTTCATAGTATTTTTCTGATGAATTTCTGTAGTAGTGATGATGATATCGATCTAGTTCTAGTGGCACTGCTATCGATTCGTGGAGGGCACGACTTAACTAAATCATGACTAAGATTATTGCCGTTCCTTTCTGTTCTGTCATGATAGAAAATGACGTATTGACTTAGATTAGTTAAGTCTTGATTTTTGCAACTACGAATTGCTACCACTGTCTCCAATGCGCATTTGGTCTGACTCGCTATTATTATTCGGCATTCCATCAAAAATTATCATCATCTAATGATCTAGTTGAGCTATATGAAGATTCGTCTCCGTACGGTTTCTTACTTTTAATTTTCACATTATCATACTTTAAAATTTCGTAACATCTTCGTTAAAACATTGATTTTTTTACTAGTTAGAGAGTACAAAAAATGAAAACAAATTGACAAAACCTTCACCATATATTTATTAATAAAGACAATCTAAAAGATCACGTAATAGTCATTGTCTTAAAAAATTAGTTACCCTAATAAATTTATCAATATATATAATAGAGTATTTTTTTTATTTTTTATTACTTATTGTTTCAAGGATATGTGAAGTTGTGAGAGTCCGGGAAAGGGGCGGGACTCCTCGGGGCTGTCGTTGTTCATTACATCATCACATTGAATATTAACAATGAATCAATACACTTACATATTTCATTTAGTATCTATCTGAGGTAAGGCCCTGGTTTGCTTAATCTTACATACATACATAAAATCACGCCTTTATCCCAAATGGGGTAGGCAGAGCGAAAACGACCTAAATAAGGTCGTCCCTCCACGTCTGACAAGTTTTGAGGGCTATTAATTACAGATGATTATGTAAGTAGTGTATTGCTTTAGTGACGGGTTGTCAGCCCATCGCCTAAATTGCAATAATTGAAACCCTCGTATCCCTTAGCTGGTTTTTACAGCATGCCCGGGAGGAGATGCAGCTGACACATTCTATGTTTTTCCATCGCTCCCAGTCCAGCATGGAAGAATCTTTGCTGAAAGAAAAGGACATCATTGCACTTAGACTCAGAAAACTGCTGAGAAAAGTGTGTCGCTGTAACGCTGTGTAACTGCTGTTGCTATAGTGTTTCTCATTTTATATATGAACCAATACCAGTATCCAGTAGAGTTTTGTCTAAAATTATCGATAAGTCAAACACAAACAACCTCAGAAGGGACAAACCAGGACCTTGCCACCGACACAACCAATAATTACCTATTTCAATGTAATCTAAATGCTTAAACTCGAACTAACGTGTCTACGCGAAGAATTGTGCTAATCTAAAGAGGTGTCTACAATTTTCTCATAATAGGTATTTCAAAGACTTTTGTAATTTACAGAACGTTTAAAATCACAACACAGAGTGTATTAATAAAGTACGTTTATTTTACATTAAGTTATCTATACCAACGTATTTTGCTGCCCATAAACTGCAGTTTCCTTACAACTTAAAAGAAATTCACATTTTGAAACCGCAATACAAAATTGTTAGTAAGAAAGTTATAGTCTGCTGTTTCAAAACTTGTTTTTTTTTTTTAAATCAGAAACGAGTTTGCTCTTGACTCTAGACACAAGGTCAGGGATGACAGTGACAGAGTTGACGATGAAGCGAGCTCACCCAGAAGATGCCTGTTATGGCACTGGTACTCTCACGCACCGACGGACACAGCTAGCTGTTTGGCGCCGGACTAATAGGTTTGAGGATGGCAAGTTCTCTGGCAAGTTGCAAAGAAAACGCTGTTTACGTGCCGCAAGCACGTTGGTATCGATAACTCAACGCTAAATAACGAACTTTAACGTGCGACACGCACGCAGTTACTGGCTACAACTATTTTACAGGTTTAGTACGTATTAGGTACATAAACATCGAAGTGAAAAGACAACTGTCTTATCCTTTATCCGTTACAAAATTAGAAGAATATAATATCCATTTAGACTTACAAAATATTAATACTATAGTAACATTTCACATTTTATGGTGACACAAATACAGAAGTACTTACAAAAGTGCCGTCTTGTAGGGCAGGGTTGGGTCGACGTGGGTTCTAAGCAAAAGTAAAATTAAGGTTTTGATCCTGTGTAGGATTTGAACATGTTCTATTGAAGCCAGGGTTCTAAACTGCTATTATATAGACGGATACTTTCAACCCGTTGCTAGGTACAAAACTGCTTTTTTAATAATAATTATTTTCAAAAACATTTTGACTTCAGATAGTAAGTAGCGCTCTGTTGTTATGTTACGTTAAGTATAATTTTGTATTTAGATTACTATTTCTTATTTCCTCTCTTAAATGTTAGTTTTTATACAATTGACTTGAAGTTATTGTAGGTATTAGATGACTATGCCGTTTTAGTGGTAATATGAAATAAATACTATGATCTTCTCTACCGATAGATATTTAGTACATTTTAAAATGTCTTCATTTGTATTTGTGTAGTTAATATATATTTTAAGTAATAAAATAAATTAAGAAAAGTTGATTAGTAAAAAAAACTAAACTTGATCCACTATTCATTCTCTGTCTCCGCAGAGAGTATTGTGGATCAAAATAAATGCAATTTCCAGTGCTTTTTGTTAATTTTCAGTAATAATTTTCGATAAAAAAAAACAAACAACAGATGATAACGGAAAACAGTATAAAAATAAAATTGTAAGGCACTTCTATATTTAAGTTTGAAATAAGGTTGTCACGTCGATCTTAATGTTATACTTACTTAGTATTTGAGTGCATCTATTCGAATACATCGGCGCCTAGGGACTAGGGACTAGGGATCTATGTGCTCGACGTATGCGTCTAACATCCAATAAAGATTAAGGGCTTTTACACAGACCAGTTATCACCAAGACTTTGCAATGTGAGAGGATTTTATTTTGCGCAACTTTGGAGCTCCTTGATATTCCATAGGTATTGTATAAATTCTGCATCACGCTTAGATTGATTTTATTTTGGCACTAACACTCTAAGCGAAATATAAAGTACTTATGTTTGTGTTATGCAATAGGTACCTAAAGAAAAAAAAATGTTATGAAAGAATCCAAACTCTATTTATTTTAAACAGCCATATGATAATCAAAGTCGCATTTCACTATTGTTGCCAACGTTGTCACGAGGTTTATAGCTAGATTATGAATCACGTTACAACATAGACTTGTAGAGTTCCTAAGTAGGAGTCTGTAACTTTCTCTCGAAGGAGAAGGGTATTTTAGACTCCACGTGTTTCAATTTAGACACTCCCTTTATTAAATTTATCAATTTACGTGACATTGGCAGAATTGTGACTACACAAAAGCCATTAATTTAACAATTGAATTGAGTTCCTAAGTAAAATGCCATCACTGCAGAGTCTTAAAGTGTTTACTGGTCTGTGGACATCTAAAACTCTATACCCTGACTAGTACAGGTTGGCACATGGAATGGGGCAAGACGAAGCGAGATAGAAAACCAAAAACGTAGGATAAGATAGGATCTACTTTTTTTAAGAACCTGATTAAAGATCTCACTGAGTACGTTTCAGTCTTAAGAGCTAGTAGTATTGTTAAGTAAACCATCTTTGGAGGGACTTGTCATCAATAAATCGTATTTTTATAAGTAGACCTATCTCCGGTAACATATCTGAAAAATATTCAGTATTTACAAATAATAATGTTTAAGACTTTCCATAATATGAAAATAACTCTGTATGCTTCGAAAAACTCGAAAATCTAGTAATAAGTATAGGCAAATAGATATTTCTGAATAAGAAAAATGTTGAATTTGAAATACATTAGTGGCAGTTTCAAAGCATTAACTAATTTATAGAAATATTCGATTCTAAGACTGAGGTTTCCGTTAAGCATCATCACCTTATTCTAAAACAATAATTTCGCTACATTTTTCTACGTGCTTTTTCTAATATTCCAATTAATTTCTAAATATGGCGTACTTATTTAACAATAGTTTTGAAATTACTTTGGCATTTCGAGAACTTAATTGTAATGTAAGTTAGAAAATTTCCTACGATTTGTTAAGATAGAACACAACCAAATAATCACACAGTTAGTGACGTATGTATAGCATTATAACTTTTGCATTTATCTTAATTAAGTAAAGAATTTATTGTACCATGAACCTAAATGAAAAATATTTGTCTACTATTTGGCAGAAGTACATTCAGGTACCCATGAAAGAAAAACAAATACATTAACAATCAGAAGAAAAAGCCTTCCTTAATATTTGGCATCAAGATTTTGAACTAATTCTTTTATAAAGTTAAATATTTTGAACTATATACTTAATACTGAAAGCGTTATACGCCTTTTCGTTAAATTGTTAATCTAAGAGGGTTTTGTTAATAACAATAAATAACTAATTCACGAGTATTTAAAGTATTAACATGTCTTTTCTAAGGAATACTGCCCCAAAATTAAGCTAGAATAAATCGGAAGACGAAAGGAGAGCTTGATTTATAAATTGTCACAACCACATCAACTTTGAGTGAAGGATTTGTATATAACTTCGGGCGCAGTCTTGGTCTAGGCTAGACTGCGAAGTAGAATTGAGCAATGTTGGTTATTGCCCGTTTTGTGCTATTTTACAGATTACATTGAAACAATAAACCATACATTTATCACAACACGTAGGTACATGTAGACACAACAGCTTTACATTCACAGAATAATGTACTTACACTCAAAATATAACAACTCGAGTGTTAAATAATAGCATTTTATGAACTATTAACAAAGAACTAGGTAATAATATTATCAACATAAAATATAGAAGATTTGAGCATTTCAATAATATTCGATTAAAAAAATATTATCCCTCCATTTTGTGTTGACGCCTGTACACTTAGTGAGATCAAGCAAATTTTGTAATGCGGACATTCTCTGTTAACTTGTAGGTAGATCGCGTTGGCCGTTAAGTGAAATTGTTTGGAAAATTAACTGCAATACTTTAGGTTATTTTAAGAGTAGGTTAAAAATAACATTAAAGTATTCTTGAATCAGCTCTTAAAATAACCGAGGTAAAGTTCCTCGTTTGATCTCACCGAATGTACGGTAGGCTGTTCTTGGATGTCTTTATTCGTCTAAAGTGAAATAACATCGATATGTGACTAGTAGTACGGATGCCGACTGAGTTCCGTTGACTTAACTTAAAACTGTACTCCAGATGAAAAGTGCGTTTAAAAAAATGTCTAATAAGACTAGAAATAAATAAAACAACGAAACTACAAACGTAAACAATAAGTATAATGAGCAAATAAGCTTTCATAGTGAGCTGGGCTCAGAAACCAAACGAGAGAATAGAAACGAGGTAGTGTAGTTCCTACACGGTCTATGTATGTATCACACATAGCAATACTTATACTTAGAAGATCAATATCTTGAGTAGAGCTCGCCCTTCGCCACTACTACAGCGCCAACAATGAACTACTGTTTATTTACAACATCACACTTGCAAAGTCACATTAAGAAGTCTGTCATATAAAAACTTTACGAAGAACTTATCTATCTATGTATCAATCGTTATACAAAATATCTTTAGCGCTCTCTTCAAGTTTAGCATTACGAGAATTCCGAAACAATTAGTATTTTATAGGTAATCTTTCATTTACCCGAGCTAACTCTTCTAGCTACTAGTCACTACGTCGTTCCTTCTAGATCACTTTAATTATTTTTTTAAATCTATTTCTGTAAATATAGTAAATGCTTAATCGATTTAGCATTTCGTCCGGTTCACTAGTGTTTGTGAATCAGCAGACTGCTAGCGGCCAGCGCCACGCATCGTTATTAGTTCAGTAAATCTAGCAATAGCTGTCACATTTACGACAATCTCAGTAAAATAAAAATTATCAACGATAATGATAAAAAGGTATGCAAATAAGTTGTTTAAGGTAGAAGTTCACCGCATGTACTTTTTTGTTAATACCTAAACCTTGATTTTATTTCTTTGTTGGCTAATTATCGAATATTTATAAGAGATAGTTTGTGATTCGTTCAATACAAACTTTACTAGATTTACCGAACTATATTCAGAGTTTAGATTAGTCGTGTGTATAGGACAGATCTGCGCGCGGGCGGAATGAGTGGGCAAGGTCTGTTACATTGCAGGCGTTTTGCTTATTTGGTATTCTGCTGACGAGTAGGGTCTGTCATCGGATCTCTCGACCTTTTCATAAGGCTTTTCGAGTTTGGGCCGTTTCGGCTCGGCGTCGAGTGGCCGGTGTGACTTCATGTGTGCGCTACGACTTTTTACTTTGTTAAATACTCTGAAACATAACAGGGTACACTATTAGATACGGCAACAGAAGAAAAATAAGTGAAAGCGAAACGAAAGTTGATTAAAAAAAGCAGAACTGCGATAAAGCAAAGCGTGAAGCGTTAGTGTTGTTGGAAAACCTATATACATACAACAATAATACACAAAACCTTTTCAAATATTTACCCTATAGTAAGTACGATAAATAAAATATATATACCATTTACTTCCTATTGTAATGGACATAAATTCACCGTCTTAATATTAATTTAATAAAAATACATCATAAATATTCATATTTACAATGATCGATGTTAAATAATTTACAACATGTTCAACGTAGCATATTTCTGTACTTTCACGTTACAAAACTCTGTAAATATTTGGTTTCTCACAAAAGCGAGTGTTAATTACGATCGATCTTTGCTACAGAGAGCATGTTACACAATAAACAAGTATTTAAAGACGAATTTATGCAAACATTAACTTGACATGCAACCAACATCAATAACACTGAATCTGTAGCACTGCCTCAGCAAACGAAACGAAAACACGACGTGGTGGCGTTTACTGAACCAGCGCGCTTATATCTTAACATTAATCTCTTTATGAGTTAGTTTACCTACTAAGCTTGTTTATCTTTAAATTCCTATTTTCTTAGTGCTGCATGCACAAAAGGCAATTTAGGTGAAACAAGTGTTTACAACCGAATAGTTTGAAGCTTATGTCTTAGGGGAGCGGGGCATTCGTGGTGGCTCCACGTCAATAGCTGTGTGTAATATGCGCGTTGGAAGCTTTCGCGCACTTACTTCCCGCAGATCTTGCAAGGGAACTCTTCGGCGTCGAAGGCGGTCGGCGATGACGTCACGTGGCCGGTGACCGGCGCTACCTGCCCTACCGAGCCCTGATAGACATGGAATCGTGTTAGAACTAGAACGCCGCGATCACTCGTCGGTGAGCCTGAACACATAATGTAGTCCAGCGTTGGTGCTTACTTGTGATGCCTGCTCCATGTGCCAGCTCCGCAGAAACAGCGTCTTGTAATCTTTGGTCACTTTCTTCCAGAAGTAGTAGAACTGGATGCACTGCTTCGAGTCTTTTGTTCTTATCTGAAAAAGGAATAGAGAAAACTCTCAGATTTCGCTACGTGTCTGTAATTCTCGTAGCGGAACACATGTTTGCTACGCCGTAGTCAATCGTAGCAACCTGCTACGGTACATATATTCCGATTTCCGATTTTGCAGCTAAACTTAACTTGACACTATTTATAGGCCGAAGTGCTGTTCAACCTCCTCGGCTGGCGGGCGCGACATTAGACACTATGTCACCACTCACTAGTTGCGAAATCCGGTGGAAATCCTTGTCCTAATACCCCAGGCCTGCTAAGGAAGCCTCGACTTCTTCAGGCGTCCCTCGTGGCTCGTGCTGTCTCGGATCCGGCGGGTGCGACATGAAACTCGGTGTCACTAGTCAGCTCTAGTCAATCAACTCACCAGCTGCGAAATCCTGTAGAAGTCCTTGTCATAATGCCCCAGGCCTGCCAGAAAAGCCTCGACTTCTTCAGGCGTCCACCTCGGCTCGTGCTGCGTCGGGGCAGGAGGGCGCGACATGAGCCGCAGCGTTGCCGCACGGATGTCGCCGCCGCACTCGCCCAGCGTCTGCAGCGCGAACTCGCGCGTGTGCCCGCCCACCGGCATCGCCGCGCACATCGCCAGCTCCATGAACATGCGCACTGGAACACGGTGAATAATATTTTTCCACAAATTGCTTTGGTGTGATTTATTCTATCTGCATATGCCGTAGTTTTGTAAACATATTAATAAATAAAAATTGAGGATATGAGTAGCAACGTCCCTGTTCTTGCATCCCGCTCTTTACTAAACTCGTTCAGCGGGACTTATGCATAAGAAAGCATAAGAGAGAGAGATTGTTGTCCGGGTCCTGGACCCTAATATACACTATGTTTGTGAAGTCGTCTAGCGTGTTGGTGGTCCCACAGCAGTTGTTCAGGCACTCGATGTAGATCCATGCGGTCGTTGCACAGTTCCGGGATGTCGGCCTGGTGGTCCCTGCCGATATTGACCTCCAGCTGGGATAGGACGTCGGTCTCTTTTGAGAGACCTGAAATGATGTTTTACCTTCATTGTCGTCCAGCGTATCGTTGATGCCAGGGTCCCAGAGCAGCTGTTCGGGCACTCGATGTAGATCCATGCGGTCGTTGCACAGCTCCGGGATGTCGGCCTGGTGGTCCCTGCCGATGTTGATCTGCGGCAATCGCGGCTCCTCCAGTTGGGATAGGACGTCGGTCTCTGTTGATAGCCCTGAAATTGAGTGTTGTGTGATGTTTTACATCAATACTTATGATTTGACCGTTAGTGAAACCGCCATTGTCAAGGACAGGGACGACACATCAGATCACATAGACAACGTAGGAAATAGTGTCCTATGAACGAAGAGAGCCGACCCCAAATAAAGACAAAATGCGCGAAAGAAAAGAAAGAGAGACTAATGGCCATTGATAGCGTTCAGGATGACCGAATGTCTTGAACATTTGATCAAGGAATCGAATGACTAAACAAACCTGCAGCAAGTTCTACGAACAAGCCAACACCGTCCCTGTCAGGGGGCAGTATCGGCTGCGGCGTGAAGTGGCTGATGGAGCGACGCATGCGCGAGCGGTACGGTCCGGCTGGCGACGCCCGTCGTTTGCGTCGCTGGGGTGACGCCGGCACGCTGCTGGGGCTCAGGAATACTGCTGGAACCGTATCCCGACCTTCCACGCACACCTGGGAAAACGTATTTGGTGAAGCCTTCTGACTCTTGCATGATAAACTCTTATAAGCACACCTTTTTGATAAACAATTTTACCTGCAGAGAAGATGTATCATTCTGCCACGGCATGGACGGCATGGTTGTCAGAATTCGATGTTGTCGCCGTATAGGCCGCTGATGCGAGAAGTCGCGAGGACTGCTCGATAAAAGCGGGTCTTCAGAGTTGAGCATGATTCGCCGCGGCGCTGGCGAGGGTTCTAAGGCATAGGCATCAAGGGATCTACATTCTTCTGGCAGGACCTCTTCTAAAGCTTCTTCCACCTGAAATTAAAAACGCAATGAGAATTTTCAACCAAAATATTACTTAAACAAGTAAACGATGGATATTTACCTCTTCTTGACTAGACATCGTTGCAGTGAAAAAGGCAGCAGACAGTGGTGAAGACGCACGTGGAACGGTGTGCGCTGGTGAGTGGGCATCGTGGGATGCTGGAGGTGTGGGGTAAGCCAGTCCAGGTGATGGCTCAGGCTGCGTCGAATAGCTTCCTCCTGGTGAAGCTGCGTACGCCAATCCAGGAGAATCTCCAGTAGAATATGATAAACCTGGAGAGTTCGCTGTATAGCCAATACCAGGAGATGGAACAGGAGATCCGCCATGGCAAGCTCCAAAATCAGCCAATGATTCTGGTAGAGGAGAATTCAAGACGGCAGCGAGCCGTCTACTGGACGGGAAGGTAACAGGAGATCGTTCTCTTATAGATGCTGCAACTGTGGCGTAATCTTCCAAAGACGCAAGCTCATCAAGATGGTCAGGGGTAGTTGTAAACTGGAAAGTGTCCTCATTCAGAGCTGGTGAGAAATATCCATCATCAGAATTAAATGAAACCCCAAACAGCTCAGGTCGAAAAGTAAACTCTTGCTGCGGAGATGACTGTCCTGGATCTGACGATGATCTCTTTACGACCTGCAACAACAAAATACAGTTAGAATTTCCGTACCAAATTAGGTTGGAAGAACAACAAGTGAACAAAATTAGAGACCTTTGAGTTTCCTTTCTTCAAGAGCTCGATTAGGGTGGAGTCCCTGTGAGAGGTGGTGATGTTTGCTGAGTTTGTGGCTACAGTGACGACGGGCGGTGCTCGCGGTGAGACGAACTGACTAGATGTGGCAGCAGGCGAGGCTGGTGATGTTGACGAACGGATCGATGACAACGGAGGCGGCGCTGGTGCTACAAACCCAGTTCGTGTGGCTACAGAATCTGTACTTGTTCCTGTTAATAAGGAAAGGTGAAATTAAGGTATATTCACAGTAAAACGTAAAAGACATGTTAAAAAGGTAAGTAATTTTGACCTGCAGTGGAAGTGGATGCTGCTGTTGCTCCGCGTCGACTGATGATCTTTTCTTCAATCAGTGCTCGAACAGACACTGACGCGGTTTGCAATGGAGGGCCTGTAGATTCCTTTTTATCTAATTTCTTGTTATCTGAATCCTGCGAAGGAGAAAGCCAATATTATTTGTTGCTTTATTAGACAAAAAGTAAGATTTCACATATTTTGGCAAAGTTTTAGGTATTTAAAAAAGAAGAATATAATATGACTTGCTTTTTTGAAATATCCTCCATGTAGCCGCATGTGGCCATTGAGAGCTGGTATGTTCTTGAATTTGCGATGACACAAATTGCACTCGACTGGTTTCGCTTCAGGCACTCGGGGCAGACCCGCGCCCGCTCCGCTCGTGGCTCCGCTCGCTGCACCGCTCGTACTGGCACCACTCCCGCTTTTTTGACTACCCTGCTGCGCCTGTGAAATTTCCGATGACTTTTACAAAAGTTCAAAAGACTTTCAAACCTATTACGTACTTCGTAATTTCAAGGTATAAACTTTCGATCTTCAGTAGCTCGTTAATATTCCAAGTTAATTAATGGATTTTGATGGACTTTTGGTAATCTCTTTGGGATTTTAAAGGAAATTAGAAATTATAGGTCGATTTGCAGTTGGGTTGGCTTAAGAGAGTTTGTCAATATGTAGTTCGGTAAAGTTGGAAAAAGCGGGCGGGTATTTGGCAGATAATATAGGCGGTGCAGTGCAGTAATTCATTACTGTTGTTTTTTAATTTAGTAGCGCAATACCACACCACGTTAGTGGTTACGCCCCTTACATCATTGGATAATTCCACTTAATTATATTGGACGTGTAATTACGTGTTTAATATGTACGGATTTTATAAATAGTAGGGCTAGTTTTTAGTAATCGTGGTATAGGTATTTTTTATTATAATTAACACTGCATTAGGCTAATAATGATGAGACTAATGAGATTGTATCACGGCTTCTTTGCTACGGCGTAGTAAATGGCTACGGCTACGATAATGTTAGGATTGATAGTTATTTTTAATAGTTTTCGACTTCCTACAAAAATAATAGCATAAATACATTAAATAAATACTCTCCTACCGTAGGTATCTTATTTATTACCTAGAAATACAAACAAGTATATATAGGTAATTCCCCAAAAATATCTTCGGGTAAATCAGAAAAATCCCACCGTGCCTACTTTGTCATTTAGTTGTAACGATGATAGAATACGAGAGGAGGTCGATAAGCAAATGGAATTAGGACAGGGCTGCCTCAATTGTCCTCCAAACAATGATGCTTTCAACTTATACAGGATTAGTCTCAATATCTAAAAGTGCCCTCTGGCGGACAAAGGATAAAAAATGTCTACAGAAAATAAATTCGACAGAATGTTATCCGAAAACTCTAAGGTTACTCATGATGAAACTGATCAGCTTGCTGTTTGGTTTATACATAATTATAATTAAATTACACAATTAATTGCTGATTTGTACCTATGCCTAAAATTAATTATGATAAATAATATTTTTGAGGATATTTTAGCACTCACAATGCTTTTTTATTTCATATAAATATGAAAGAAAGAAAATAATCAATTCGCTCGGGCAACGACCTCAGGCAGGATTTGAATCTGCAATCGACCGGCAATCCAGAGGCGCAGCAGGTTCGAATCCTGCCTGAGGTCGTGGCTCGAGCGAATTGATTATTTTCTTTCTTTCATATTTATATGATACAATACAATACAAACATTCTTCAAAAAAAAATTACAGATACAAAAAAAACTAAAATAACAGTAGTACAACATGATAATTAATATGTTTATTAATTTTAAATGTATTTCGCTCGTGTAATTGTAATTTTAATGATTAATGAAACATATAATTTATTAAAAATATATTTTAAATCGTTAGATCATTCGCATCTATCTATAAATAAAGCGCCGTCGTCGGGGTATTGGGCGTAATACCGCTCTACATCTATTGTTTTGCACGGCGCCCTATGGGCACAGTTTCGCAGGTGGAACGGCCTTAAACGACTTCCAGTTATACCAAGTTATACTCGCTTATTCTCGGTTATACTCCCTTAAATGTCGTTAGGCTCGCAGGAGTTGTACATTAATGGTCTCTTAAGGGTTTCTTGTCGTGTTGAATTGCTCTGTAAGTTCACGACGTTCAATTGAATGTTGTTTTATGTTCATATAATTGGTACAAAGAGTACGTTACGGAAGTAATTAATACAAAGAATGATGCACAAGAACTGTGACAAGAACACTCGGGAAAATGTTCATAAAATGCATTTTTTAGGTTTTTCATACGAAATGGGGCTGTTCTATTAACCCGAAAAGTCTTTAAGAGACATTAAGTTAACGGCACGTACTTAAATCTTCACTAATTAAACTTGAAGTTTAAATGTGAGCAAATAAAGTAAAGTTGAAGACAACTTCGGACAGATAATTGCCCTGGCCGCGAGAACGGCGAGAATATTTTTAAACTCTGGAAAAATTTCAATGCTTGCCCCAGCTTTTTCACCGTAAAGTTGGCTAAGTTTATACCTCGTTTATTTTATAGCAAGTGAAAGTTGGAAATAGCGTAACACGATGACGTCAATAAATTTATTCCAACAAAAACTTGAGACAAAGTCAAACGAAAAAGTTCCGAGAGAAGTGGTCTAGTATAGAGAGAGACCGAGAGACTCACACAGCAAAAAAATTTATTTTCGGGAGATACTCCTCGTTTCAAATGGCGCTTCGTAAATGGTGCATTCACATCCATTCCGGCGTTACAGCGCAACATTCGAGATAACTGTTTTTTGGCGGTTGACAAATTCGTTGGAAGGACACATGTTAAAACTGGGTTGGGTAATTTATTTGATTTGGTTTTTTCGGCGTGACGCAGCCCTAACAGGCACCATTAGGGCCGCTCGTTAGGTTAATGCGCGCGGTAGGTGCTACCAGGCCAGCAGATGTTCGTAGCCGGCGCTGGCGGGCACGAGAGCGTTTTTGCCATACATCATCCTTGTACCGCAGTTAACTCCACTCTGTTCTGCTTTTTTTGGTACCAATGGTCTTATTATTGCAGGAGGTAGCTCATAACAAATGGACGGCGTGTAGTGGTTGTGAGCTACGGTAGTGGTTATCGTGTAAGTTGCGCGTGACGTGGATAGATACATAGAGTTTCAGCAAGTCTGTGACGGAAAATAAATTGGAATTAGGTTCAAGTTTTAACGTGACCCTCGTCACCGGCGGGTTTCTTTCGCGTATATTTTTTTGACTTATAAGAAAGCTCGAACGTACCTTTGGTTTATTGAGGTTAGTCGGTTGAAACAGTTCAGTTATCCAGTCCATTATTAAACTTCACATAAACGTCGCGGGCGTTTTATCAACAATTAAAACTACGAAACTTTAACACAATTAAACTTACGAACAAAGTGCTGCGCTACGAACAAAGTGAAGATGAAACAGAGTTGTCACAGGCACTAAGGCAAAATTGAAACTGGCCGGTGAGATGGTGTTCTTCTCGCGATATTCGAAAATGGAATGATACGAACAATGTATGGGAAAGATATCGGGAGAGATGACCCCTCGATGGCGGCGGCCTCGCGAATTGTGAGATAAAAATGACCGGCACAAAGCGGGGCGAGATTCATTTGCATTCGCTTTCAATCTGCGCTCGAGATTTTCTATTAATTCTTTGGCGAATAAATGATCGCGGGAATCGGTATGCAGATGAGGTGGACTACTTTTTGTTTACGGTGCGGTGCTCGGTCGTAATTCGCGATAGTTCCCACACGAAACTGGGCACCTGCTGCCTTCTGCTAGTGCTAGTAGTCGTAACGTATTTCGCTTTTATAGTTGTGTTCTCATGATTGATTGTATAGTACTGGAGTCGAAACAGGTTATATTTTGCTCTAATTAATATTACCACCACAGATTTTATTGTATACGATTTCAACCCGTATTAATTAGTGTTTGTGGTTGTTTTACCATCAATGCTTAAATTTTGTTTTGAATCGACGATAATTATAAAACAGTACATTATTTGGTATAAAATGATATTTTCATAATGAATACACATAAATACGGAAAACACAGAAAATACAAATGGATTCAACATAAGAGTATTCAATTACTTACATTATTATACAGTTTGCAATACAATTAAATTAATCTACATTTTTCATTGCTTTTAACGAAATAATAGAATGAATGCTAAAAGAGATCTCCGTAGGTACTTTATCCCATTTGTTAATTGAAACACTTCCTTTTATTTTTTTAAAGAATATCTTAAAATGGCGCCTTTTAAAAAAATGCGGAAGTGACCGTGAACTTAACTGAGGAAGGGTTGAGGATAATGTAATCGTGTGAAATGAAATGTTGAATAAGCAGCGTTGTTTTCAAAATAAGATCCTCTTGTTTAAGGGTAACGGGACATGTAACGTGTGACTTGTGACATTACAAGGGTCAGTTGCCACGTGGCCGCGCTCAGAGGTCACCAACCATTAGAAAGGTCAAGATTATTTTTACTTTCAAATTGGGGCGCTCGCCCCGAAACGTTTCATATTTTAATTTGCTCATTTATCATTCAGTTTTTTAGCACTGTCTGCTTTGAAAATAATTTACTCTCTTTCATAGACGCTTGGGATTACATTGACCGTAAAGTCTAGATGGAAGTAGGAAAAATAATAAACTTTGCGAACTTTTTTATAGGTACCTATTGTTTTTCGACTGCGCAAAAGAATAGACTATAAATCAAATAGGTATACATGTCTAAAGCTCAATAAATCATTTTTAGTGCCCGACCAGGCAATCTTCAAATTCTACTTTGTTGTATGTGCCTGGATAAAATGCTGTATAGGTACATTAATTTTGCCTATGTTTGTGCTGTGTTTGGGAAATTCATCTAAGAAATCGTGCTGTGATATAACCGGAAAACAAAACACATGTTTTACTAAAAAGAAACGTAACAACCTCGAGGAAAAAGTTTTTCATCAAGACTTTTCATTGTCATTCACCGCACACGCATTCACTAATTTAGCAAATGCTCTACTATACGGCGATTGGTTGCGTGTGAAAGTGGCTTAGTTGGGGAGTCGCCATTAATAATGCAGGGTGACAACGGCGCAGGTGCCTCGCCGATAAACGACACGGTGCATAATTGACGACATGTGTCTACTCTACGCTACGCGGCGTGCCTACGCGCGAATCTTCTAAGTGCGCCGTATCAACTTCAAGCCGCCATGATGGATTACGTAGCGCCATTTAAAAAAAATGTGCTACAGAAAAAAATACGGATTATTTCATATTACCTATTTTGTCTAAATGGTGTAACACTGTCTGAATTGAAAGTGTAGTGTAGACACTAAAGTTATTTGAATACTGAGTTAATATATTATAGTGCCTTAATACAAACAAAATACCTATGTACCCCCCGCACCCCTAATTTACTGTTCTTTGGTTTATTGTTATAAAAAAAAATACTTATAATGAAACAAAAAATTTACAAAACTTTATATGCATACCTACGTGATCCTATTATTACACGAAACCCATCAATCTATTTTGTTCTAAACTTCTCCCATGTTTGGAGGACGACAGTCCACAAACTCGCGCTACTCGCAGATGGCAACGAATTTGACTCGCAGCGTTCTCGAGCCCCAAAGTAAAATAGGCTTGATTATACATACTGCGTACCTTGTACTATGGGAAGAGAACAAAATAAATTACATTAATAATAAGAACAATTAATAATTATTGGTACAATGCGAATTCATTATTATTTATGGAACCTACAAGTATATCGTTTAAAGTGAAATTAAATTAATAATCTCATATGGAAATCCGATTTAAATTGTAGATTATAATATTAAAACCTTATCATGTCGTCATCATCATTAAATGGATTACTTTGGGAATACATTTCACCCAGGTTACCCAAAATATTAAAATACGGTGTTTAAATAAATGATACTTTTTAAATACTTATAGTGTTCCCAAATGACGAC
Organism: Scrobipalpa atriplicella; assembly: GCA_029255725.1. Taxonomy (NCBI): domain Eukaryota; kingdom Metazoa; phylum Arthropoda; class Insecta; order Lepidoptera; family Gelechiidae; genus Scrobipalpa; species Scrobipalpa atriplicella. The sequence goes on along the minus strand of JARACY010004135.1, from coordinate 8,646 downwards.
TTGGTGTTAATTTTATTGCGTGACATAGGTCATGGGGTATTAAATATCGATAAAGGATCACATAAAATACTTTAAAAATCCTACACGAAAAAAAAAAATAGCTTCCCCATACAAATTATCTAATCGCAGAAGTGGTAATTTTGTTTGGAAAAGTATTTATATTATAGGATTTTTTCAAGTAGTACCTATTCACGTAATACTTTATCGGTACCAAAACACCCTCTAAGCTATGACACGCAATAAAATTAACACCCGGTATATTTACTTTCGCAGGTGGCAATTCCCATGGGATACCACAACGAATCCATCAGGAGAGTTCGTTCTAGTTTGGAAACTTTGATTTGGCGGTGACTGTTCGGGAATATATTAGATTACATCGTAGGCACTGCGTTTACTTCGTATTGTTGGTGTTCATAATAACATTTTATTAATTTGTAATTAATTAATACTCAAATAACCTGTATATCTGTTTGTTACCACTTCTAGGCTTAACAGATAAAAATGTAGACTTTTTTTACGACGATAGTTTTCACGCTTGAGAAAAATGATAGAACAAAGGAGAAGAAAAGGAGAGGGACCTAGAGAAACTTGGCCTTCAAACCCTGTTAGGTTTAACAGCAAAATATTTCTCGGTAAATACTGGTATATAATTTTAGAGTCAAGAGCAAACCTATTAAGGAAAAAAAAAAGTTGTAAAAATACCTATAAAACATTTAGCACGTTTCTAGTAGATTAGGTTCTGGGCAAATTGCTTTCACCTAAATAGATCCCCGAAAGTACTTAAACCTCATACCCGAAAGTCATAAAACGGTTAATCTGCCGAAAGCTTATTCCGTGTGAAAATCAAAGTTTGTCTGCAGATAAGATGAGACTGCTACACAAACATACATACGTACATACATATAATCACGCCCTTATCCCAAATAGGGTAGGCAGAGCCTAATCGACCAAAGAAAAGGTCGTTCCGCCACGTCTGACAAGTTTTAAGGGCAATTTTAGACTGAAATGTGTATCGCTATAGTGACAGGTTGTCAGCCTATCGCCTAAATTGCAATACACTCAACTGGAACTGGTTTTTACAGAATGCCCGGGAGGAAATGCAGCTGGCACATTCTATGTTTTTCTATCACTCCCAGTCCAGCATGGAATAAACTGCACAAACAGACGAAATGAAATAGTGAAACGTTATCATTTCGAGTTTCATTCGCATAGTAAAGATGAACTTCCGAGTTGATAGATGCTGTTGATAAATATCGCTGATTAGGAGCAATGAAACTGAAAATTAGAGCCATTTCGGTTTGAATTTCTGCTTAATATGATTACACACAACTAGCTATACAAAAGGGAACTGCAAAAATGTTAGGAACTAGGTAATATTTAGGTGAATATCACAAGCTTTATTAAAATCTAATTTATTCAGTCAGGAAGTTTAGATAGCGCTACCATGTTTCCGCAAACCCTTCATTGTTTCACACTGTCAGGTAAATACATGACAACACAAGGTCCGGAATAAGTTAAAGCTGAGCATATTAGCGAGAGAGCAAAGTAGGCGTAACTCTATAGTTACAAACTTAGTTACAGCCTCAGACAGGGCTTCAGAAAGTCAAACCTGTCGGAGGAGTATTCGTTTTGACGTTTATTATTAAATATTCTGAGTCTTGTCTTGTTCCTTCCTTACTTATACTCAACTTTTCGAGCTGAAGTGTCTATTGCTGTTCAAAGTTCCTGTACGTTGAAGAGTTGACGGAATATGCATGCGCTTATATTTCATGTCAGAATATCTGGGTCAAACTTTTGTATTACTAACGTAATAAAAAATATAGAAATGTGGACGAGATTTTCGTATCACATTTTTCTAAAGATGTTCAAGCAATAAAAATGTGCACGTATTTTAAAAAAAAATTACTTGTCTATACTTTTAAATGTTCCAAGACATGCCGTAAACGAATAATATTGGAAACAAACCGGCAATGATTCACAAAGTCGTTTCCACATCGCCAAACAGCAGAAGGGTATTTTCCCGACAAAGTCATCTTGACGCCAAACAGTTACAGATGGAGAATTTTCATTTATTCCTAGTCCAGTAGATCTAGTAATAGCGCTCGCATTAAAAACACTCAGTAAATACAAAAAAATAATCCAATAAGTTATATTTCTCATGTTCATATCATGGTACACAAAACATACAAAAAATCATTAAAAATTATATAACGTACCTATTGGTTTATACTTATACCTACTTTAACTCTGATTCAAATTTTTTATTGACTCATTAGGTTTATTGTCCCTGATGGGACTTATTAGGGACTTGCAACTTGGCCCTACAATTATAGTTTGTGATTTTTTACCTAACAATAATAAACAATGTTATATGTTCTACACCTTTGTATATCTCAAAGTGCAATTAATGTAACTCCTTCCCTACAAATTTTCCTAGATTTACCGGACTATCTATACTCGACTTATTCCACGGCAAAAATGGAAAAAATGGGAAAGCTATGAAATATTCACCGCTCGCTGACAGCTGAAAAGAATCGAATTTTGTACGCACGTGGCCCGGAGAGGAGGGGGACAAAGAGACGTGAAATTCGATGCAGACAGGACAGCTACGAATTCTCGAGATAAAGATGTTAGGTGTGAGTGTGAGGCACTCAACTGCAGGATAACATTTATATATATGAGTCCATTTATTATTATAGGTATATGTCACGTTGCATATTATTAACGTCTAAGTTAGCGAATTCGATTAGATTATTCGATTAGTGAATCGCTGATCATGCGTTTTCAGAAGTCAAAAGTCGTGTTCTTATGACGATTTAGCTTGTTTATTTACTTGTTGCAATATCCGTGAGAGCATTCAAGGATACTTGCGCCGTGTACCCGCAGACTACTTATTCTTCCCTGCGGTGTACCCGCGGCTTAAATCAGGCTGAGGTGAGGAAGTCGGCAGGCGGTCCGCAGAGGCGGTAAATGCAATTTGTGGCACGAGCAGAAATTGCAGGCGCCCGGCCACCGCAAGCACCCCAATCTAAACTTATTGAACACCGGCCCGGGGAGATACATGCTCCACCCTAAAATTGGTTTTGGAAAGAATGGCCTTAGGTGTACAACTAGCTTCCTTTCCTTTCCGCCACTCGAAAAACATTTCAGTCGTAAAGAATTGCATGCGCTGCAACCTCTATTTTGCTGCGGCTGAATTTGAAAGGTGCTGATAGGAAATTCAACAAAAAGTAAGCAAAAATGAAACCAGGCTTCACGGTTTATTCTGAAAGGGGATTGATACAGTTTCACTTTAATCCCCGAAAAGCCAAAAACGCGAACAGGGATTTTTGTTTCATTGACAAACGGATTAAAAGGATAAAAAAAATGTTACGCATCGACGTGTAATAGTAGATTTTATTACGTGGGAGTAAAATAATATTTTTAAGGCGAGGGCGTTTTTTTGAATCCAGAGCGAAGTGAGGGATTCTAGAGTAGAATCCCGAGCGTAGCGAGGGATTCTAAAGTAGAATCCTGAACGTAGCGAGGGATTCAAAGTACGTCGCCCGAGCCAAAAATATTTTTGCTCCCGAGTGATGATACACTCTACTTTTCATCCCCCTCTATGAGAAAAAAAGGCGCCTAACTAACACTTGTAAATTTAAATATAATAGAATAAGCATGTTATAGGTAATTTCACTGCTAGAAGACCTCATTTTGAATATTTAATAATTCGTAAAAAGAGTCGAAAACACGGGCTCCCTATAAGACCCTGCTGCCCACTCGTGCCGTAGTTCGTGCATTTTCAATTTTTTTTTTTATCATCCGTCGCGCAGTCTTACCAGCCAGTGTACCATTATTTGAATTCGACATCTAACTATTTTGTTTTCACTCCGCGTCAGTCATGCCAAATCAAGAAAAAAGAAAAAGAGGTTCCAAATTCAAAAAGTGCGATTAAAAGTTCTTTTAATCGCACTTATTTTCATAAAGAGGATTAAAATCTCATTTTTACCCTGCTGGGACAGTCTCTAGCAAAGAGTAGAGTAATAGTACCTATGTCGCTTAGAAGCATCAACTTTAGGCGCACTTATATGCGATTAAAGTCGTCTTTTTCGAATAGATGGGATGAAAAAAGCTTTTTGTGCTTGGATATGTGTCATCCACCGCCTGTGTGAAAGAGACCATCCAGGCAGATTATCTTATCTGCCTTTTTCAATTTAGTGCTTGATTTTACCCTTCAGTCTGTCCACGTCTCCCGTGGATTATACGCTGACATGTCGTAGCAACACGGTAGCAACCGTAGCGCTTCGACGTAGACTTTATAGAGCACTTTTGTAGAGCAATAATAAAAGTACCTATTACAAATAGTAGATTTTATTACGTGGGAGTAAAATAATATTTTTAAGGCGAGGGCGTTTTTTTGAATCCAGAGCGAAGTGAGGGATTCTAGAGTAGAATCCCGAGCGTAGCGAGGGATTCTAAAGTAGAATCCTGAACGTAGCGAGGGATTCAAAGTACGTCGCCCGAGCCAAAAATATTTTTGCTCCCGAGTGATACACTCTACTTTTCATCCCCCTCTATGAGAAAAAAAGGCGCCTAACTAACACTTGTAAATTTAAATATAATAGAATAAGAATGTTATAGGTAATTTCACTGCTAGAAGACCTCATTTTGAATATTTTAATAATTCGTAAAAAGAGTCGAAAACACGGGCTCCCTATAAAACCCTGCTGCCCACTCGTGCCGTAGTTCGTGCATTTTCAATTTTTTTTTTTTATCAGCCGTCGCGCAGTCTTACCAGCCAGTGTACCATTATTTGAATTCGACATCAAACTATTTTGTTTTCACTCCGCGTCAGTCATGCCAAATCAAGAAAAAAGAAAAAGAGGTTCCAAATTCAAAAAGTGCGATTAAAAGTTCTTTTAATCGCACTTATTTTCATAAAGAGGATTAAAATCTCATTTTTACCCGGCTGGGACAGTCTCTAGCAAAGAGTAGAGTAATAGTACCTATGTCGCTTAGAAGCATCAACTTTAGGCGCACTTATATGCGATTAAAGTCGTCTTTTTCGAATAGATGGGATGAAAAATCTATTTTTTGCTGGTATATAGAATAAAGAACGTGGAAAGGTACGCAAATCAGCATGGAAGTACTGTCGCGCATTTGAATTTCGTCTAAATTTCGCGGTCTGCTGCTCTGCCGCTGCCGTAGTATGGCCTAATTTGCTAAGAAACAGCGGTCGCGCGTGACGTCATCTGACCGGCGCGCAGTACAAACGAGTGGGCCAGCCGGTCTCCGGGCGGCTAGGGCATGCGCTCATTTTAAAATTCTATATCTCGGAAACTAGTTGTCGTATGGAAATAATTCTTTCACAGATATCTTTTATTTGCTACAGGCAATATTATAAGATTGAAATCTAAAAGTACGAATCTTCTCAATTGGCCGCTAAACTAAAACTATTTTCGAAACCGTTGAAATAAAATCAAAAACTAACATTTTTAATCCTATCCAGCCAGTTGTTTTTACAGAGTAATAATGAAGTTTGCGTTGTGGCGTGCCACGGGCCACTGGTTTTAATTTTACGATGGTTTTACGATTCAGCGAACTGTCTATATTAACAGCGGATGTGATTTCGAACTGTGTGTAATTTTTAGCTGAGTGAGTGAAAAGTGAAATTGGCAATAACCTGTTCAATACTAATATTTGCGGTATGGTTTATATACCAGCTTTTGTGGGAAGTGATAGTTGGACAGTATTGCAAACCATAATTATTAATTAATCTGAAAGTTTTCTCTGTATAGTTACTTATATACAAAATAATAGATTAATAAGCAGCTGAAATAAAATCGTTCAAAATAAAAACAAAAAGGATCGTTTTAGCAATGATGTCATAATAAAAATCTCAGTTGAACGTTCAAGTAAAACTGCGTGGGACGGAACGCAAGATCACGTCAAGGCAATCGGAGGGACGAATTTTATATAGACGACGTGACCTCTCACCGTCGTCACTTCGCCAACTGCGTGGAAAGGAAAATCAACAAACTGCTGCGAATAAAACAGTTTTGTTCCTGAAATATCGTTTTATGAATCTCAATAAATACCTACTTGACCGTTTTTAATAAGCCTTCCCTATTAAATAACTCTACACTACTTTTTACCAAAGGAAAATTTGTCACTGGCTGTCGCGAACTCATTAAGGCGAAGGTGAAAGCAAGTTAATGATAATAATAAAAGCGAACTCAATTTCAGGCAATATTTTTGTCAATACTTTTCATAATAAACATTTTAACATCGCTGAAACAATAAAGCTTATTATTGCATCCATGTTGCATTCGATAAAATGTAATAAGCTTTAATTAATGCATTCAAATTAAGTTATTTTAATTTTGAGTATTCATACAGTATATGTTTGGGTCTATTTTTAAACAAGTTTATTATTGGTGAATGTCGAAATGTTGAAGGCTAGATAGCATTATTCGTTTACTGAATAATTTTTCAAAATGTCTTAGTTTATTTATTAAAATTTATTTATGAAAGATAATACGCGACATATTTTAATTACATCATTCATAATTTCCAGAAAATCGAGCGCAAAGCGTAATATGTTCACGTTCCGGTGAATTCAATAATGAAGTGGCACAAAGCGAATTCAAAGGCGCGCTGTTGTCAATAGTGTATGCGGAACAAAACCTGTGTTCGGCGTTGTAATTATGGCTCCTGTTTGTCGGGTTATTGCTTCCTGCAGGTGACGTCACAGATAGCCCGATCAAAGTGAGAGCTTTTAATAAAGCTGGCAATCCCGACCGAATTATCTTGACCCCTCTTAGGATGTGTGTTGCCAGACTAAGCTTCAGACGAGATCCTATGCGTGATAGAGCGCAGTCTCTGCGAAACACTATTGTGCAGATTTTTTGAAGTTTGAATAAGGTTGGAGCTGGAAAGTTTTGCCATTGTTGATTGAAGAATTTCTGGTATTGTACCGAGCACTGAGAAATATAATGGCTGTTTTTGTATTCTGGAATGTCTATAAAAAACAGATTTTGGAATAGGATGTGTTGGCATGAAACAACTCATCTCCTGGCACGGTATTGCTTGGTTTGTTCATAGAATCAAAGTGGTCAGATGAGATTAAAACTAAGATAATGCTATTTCGATAAAGAATGAGTGCGATTCGGTAAGAACACGACTTAAATAAATTCTATCTAAAATGATTGACACCCCTTTCTGTTCTCTCGTGATAGAGAATGACAGGTATGGACTTAAATTGATTTAGTCGTGCGTGTCATTTACTGTTTTCCTGTAGATTATGAATAATGATGGAGAGACAAACGGCAGTATTTCATAATATTTACAAAACAGTACACAAATCAACATTTTGCAATCATACATTTTGACAAACGACTAAATAGCGCGGCTCATTTTCAGTTGGCGGCCACCACGATGTCCGGCCAATATTCGGTATTCGGCCAGTATTATTAATAATGCATTGCTAATTCGCCGATGCCATTTCTGGGCAGTAGTCGGACGGTATTAGCCACGGTGGATTGGCAAATTGTTTGCCAAATGAAACAGAGGATCACATTATTAGTTGGTTATTTCGTTGTAATGATAGACTTTGTTATCGAATTACGTTATCAAGGTTATTTGAATGGTTGTCCAGATAAATCATTATAGTAAAAAACTATCGTTTTTCTAAGACATTCTATTTTTGGAAATATCTACTTTTCCAGAATCTTATGCAATAACTATGTATACTTACCTATCTCTCACTTATCGTGTAGGTTTCCAGTCGATCGACCCGATGAACCCTGGGTACCTATTCTAATGTTAGGGTACCTAACAATTATAATTAGACCTAGTTACGCACTATTTATTAATATGTTTGTAGCTCACAAGATTGCTTATAATAATATTATTCGTTTCTGTTTCTGTTTTCCTTGCAATAATAATATGTTAAGGAAATAGTAACATTAGAATAGGTACCCAGGGTTCATCGGGTCGATCGACTGGAAATGAAGATTCTCTATATCTATGCTATGATATTGCGAATTCCGAATTAGTCTTATTTACTCAGATAATAAAATTAGCTTATAAGCTGTATCACAGAGCTGTGTCTATTTTTCTGTAGTGCTATTACTGGTATTTCTTGTTAGTCTACTATCCGAGTATACAAACTGATTGGTTCTCATCAGAGTCTCCCCACAACATAACTCAATAAGTCAGTACTTGCTAGAATATGTAATAAGACTAATTCGGAATTCGCAATATCATAGCATAGATATAGAGAATCTTCATTTCCAGTCGATCGACCGATGAACCCTGGGTACCTATTCTAATGTTACTATTTCCTTAACATATTATTATTGCAAGGAAAACAGAAACAGAAACGAATAATATTATTATAAGCAATCTTGTGAGCTACAACATATTAATAAATAGTGCGTAACTAGGTCTAAATTATAATTGTTAGGTACCCCTAACATTAGAATAGGTACCCAGGGTTCATCGGGTCGATCGACTGGAAACCTACACGATAAGTGAGAGATAGGTAAGTATACATAGTTATTGCATAAGATTCTGGAACAGTAGATATTTCCAAAAATAGAATGTCTTAGAAAAACGATAGTTTTTTACTATAATGATTTATCTGGACAACCATTCAAATAA
>JARACY010004134.1:0-28610 GCA_029255725.1 Scrobipalpa atriplicella | reverse complement strand
ATTTGCAAGCTCATATTCTATGCTTTGAAAGTATTAATCAGTGAATTTGAAGGAATCTACATAATTCTGTCTAGCCATTAATTTATAGTGTTTAGAAAGTTAATCATCTATAGGTTTTGAGTTACGTGTTTTTTACTTAAAATGCTATCATAATGATACGTCATTATCGCGTTTTGCTGAGGTTTGCATATTTGCATAAATGTCTTATGTTTATGTAACAGACTCGTTTCTTGTCGTGTCAGTCTTCGAACCCATGCGTGATTTCTACTTCTATAAATCGATATGATTTCTAATGAAAATCCAAGTAAACATTCTCCTTTAGAACCATAATTAAAAGTCTTGTACCCGCCTCCGTGGTCTAGTGGTCTGAGCCATGGGCTCACGACCCGGAGTGCCCGGGTACGATTCCCGGCGGGGACAATGACTTTGTGTTTTTGTTTCTAGTTTGGTTAGGTAGGACACTGCAGGCTGATCACCTGATTGTCTAAAAAGTAAGATGATCCATGCTGTCGGATGAGCATGTAAAAAGTCGGTCCTGCGCCTGATTTCTGTCTGGTCGTGTCAGTCAATCTGTCCATCAGAATAAGAGATTGAAGGAATAGAGAGTGCACTTGCGTGTTGCGCATACACTTGGACACTAGAAACAAGTCCCCGCGCAGTTGGCCTTTCTCGGGGAGATTGGCCGTCATCACCGAAAATCGGTTGGGAGGACAATTAAAAAAGTCTTGTCTTGCACTATGTTTGTCATTTTCCTGCCGTTACTCCGCTGCAATGTAGAATTAAACGAGTAGAATTACGAGCCTCCAGCGATCCCTGTCGAGAGCAGTTTCGCGCCAGTCGGCTTCCACCAACTCCGTTGGTTAGATATTTTCATTTTTACTAAAAAAGAAAAAGTAAAATCCTGCACTATTGCAACGTTTGTCTAAGTCAAAGAACAGACTGTGAGCAGTTTAAACTTAATAGGTATGCACAGAGTATTAAAGTTCTTACTATTAATGATTTTTTGCTATTCAAATAAGTAATTGATGGTATGGTTGAAAATATGAGTGTCAAATGTCAAACTGAAGATGCCTTTTACAAAGTCTGAAACCTTGAATCTTAATAAGATGTCGGAATGAATTCTTTGAGTGACAAAATAATGCTGACACATTTTGCAATCCAAGCAAATAATTAATGATTTGTTAATGATCGTGTGTACAAATTTGACACTTCAAGTGATTGGCGAGCAGCAAGATGAACGAACATTGCTCATTTCATTCATAGAGTAAAATTATCTAATCTAATTCAATATCAACGTTATGTAAATAAATAACAATTGTACCAACAATAAACCACGTTCAAAATGGTCTCGTTGTCACCCAATTCCAAATAGAGACGTTCTAAAACAATTTCTCCAAAGCGTGGATCACGCGAACACATTTCAAACAATTTCAACAACAATAATCGTCCAATTAGAGAAACGGTAACGTTGTAAATGTTTAAAACGTTACGTTGTTTGTCTATCAACATCTCTTCCGCTGCTTCATCATCATGAGATGCTCATTTGTCGTGAGAAGGAAGACTTTCTCCAACCATTAGCGTTTCCATGTTGACTTTTTCATGTTTACATGACTGACAAAGTCACTTGTTTCTTGGGCTTGTCTTTGTTAGGCGCAGTTGGATATTTTTATGGTCGTAGACCTAGTGACATTGTTCAAATAAACAATGAAAGAAGTGACTTTTCTGTGTTACTCAGACAATATTTTAGGCTGTTTGTTTTCCAATCGCTAATTTCGTTTTCATTTGAAAAATTCAACAAGACATCATTCCAAACATCACCCTTCTTATACATAGCATCTTTGACAAAAAGTTCATGTTATGTACCATATAATTTAACAGTAGTTTCTAGTTTAGTTTCCTGAGGCCACACGTGTCGGTCATTTTATAAACACCATGTTACAGAAACAGGTGCTCAAAGTGGGTCGAAACTTCCACGCTATATGACTGTTTGGGCAGGTGCTGGGGAAATTCTTGTTACCCCATTTTGTAGTCGTCTTTGTGTTTGACGGTTTGTATCTAATGTGTCTTAGTGCGATGTATGGGTTTATTCATGATAAAAATGTCATGCCTTTCGTCATGTTTAGTATACTTTTCAACTTTTTCCTTCCTTTCATGCATCACGTTATGGTAATTGCTTAAATTATGCAAATCACTTTACTGAATCGCATGACGTCAAGCGTCATCTTTTTGTAATCCTCTTAACCGCAAATGTATATCGAATTTGAGGGATCCAAGATCGTTAAACTATTGTTTTATAGCCACGTTCTCGCCACCATCATAATCAACAGTCTAAAGTTATTTGTTTTTATACCTAAGACAACCTTTTTTTGGTAACCAGGAAGCTTATATACCACCAAACTCATCAAAGTCATCACTATCACATAGTTCGTTCTAAGTTGCGCAATAGTTCATCTCGTGAACTTTCCAAGTGTAAACTTTAACTCGATTAGAGCTAATTTTTCTCTCGTCACCGTGTCAAGAATGACTGTTATTATTTTCACTTCACTGAACATTTATGAATTAAAAAGTAACGTTTGAGAGCGTTCACGCAACATGCCAGGCAAACTTGGCATTTCATAATGAAAATGGGTTAAATACGGAATGTCATGAAATAATGGGTGCAATTCTTCATTCAAATTATAAACCTACTTTATGTGTCAAAGAAGATAGAAAATTATGCCATCTTCTAAATGTCAGGAAACCAAGTCAACCATTTTCAAATTCGACATTTAAAATGTTATGTATGATTTTAGCATAATTAGATTAGGAAATATGCGGTAACAAGACCTTCATTATAGCACGCAAATGTGCTTTGAAAAGGTCTCTATGTACTGTCATTATAAATATGTAATTGAATAGGAAAGCACGTGTATATAATATATGTACTCAGCTTTATTTGTTCAAACCTGTTTTTATCGTCATATCACGTTGTTTACCAGAACTTTCTTTTTGTTTTGCAGGTACGGTAATAGCTACTTTGCATTTTATGACAACAGTGCACGTTTTGGTAAGTATGGTTTTATATGTGGCTTTCGTATTTTAAAACATGCCTAAAGGTGACTGCTCAAGTTGAAAGTATATACGTATCTTTATGATTCTTGAGCGAGTATGCCAACCTTAAATACAATATCTAATGTGAAAATAGGTTCAGGTTGAACTTACTATGCGTTTAATCTACAAGGAACGTGAAAATTAAATTATCTCCATATTATAGCTATAAAATAGCATCGGCCTATTCAAAGGCGTTTACAACCTAAAGCTTGTTAGAACACCCATAAGGCTCTTCACAAGTTTGTATTTGCCCGACTCATTGACATGGCGGACGCTGCTGCGTCATATGCGCATACGCAAGCACGTGCTATCTGGTGGTGTAGAAAGCGCGGGAAAACGATGTAGGTACATGGCCAGGGTTTATTGTAGGTTGATAACATGACGTTGTTGTAAATTTTTGGGCATTTATGGCATTATTTTTATGTAAAAGTGACGTATTCCGACCTTTGAAAGGAACGATAGTAGCACAGTATAGTAGTGTAACTTTTATGACCACATGCTTCAATAATTTTACAATGAAACAACCTCCTGTTGAAATATTTTAAGCGTTCATTTTTAATTTGCATTAGATTTTGTCAGCTCTTGAGACTAATGTCTAGTGACTAAAATAGAGTCGATGCTAGAGCGAGCTCACCAAGAGGCCTCGAAGATACTGGCACACAAAGGAACACACATCAAATTCTTAGGATAGATCTCATTATGAACCCTTCGTCTTTGCTTTGTAATGGAATTTGGCGTTCATAGACAAAGTTGTAAAATAACTTTGATTGCATTTGAAACGTCAATGTTTATCGATATTGCGTTGGCTCGTTTGAGCGTGTAGAGTTGCAGAAAAGAAAGTTTTACGACCGTCTTGTATAAATAAGGTAAAAGGTCATTATGTTATTGTCATATATATTATTATTTTAGTTTTATAAGAGTATGGGTAAATTTATTACTCATAAAATAATGAAATTTTATTATCTATCTCATGTAAAATTATTGAATGTCCCAATCAAAATCGAGGAAAATATGCTAAAACAAAATGTAGCATTGGGAAGTCTTCGATCACTAGCCTAATATTGGTGACATAAACTGAACAGTAATTGATGCTACTATTAGAGCAACATACAACCATCAATTTAGTTCTCAATTTTCAACTTAGAAACAAACATTTTATGAATGGCCACAGTTCACGTGTATGTAACGCAAGCTGCAAACATACAAGTTTTCATTCACACAACCGCCACCGGAGTCAGCATTAATACGATACTTCCTCCGCTTGGCTGCCAGTGTTGCCAAGTCTAAGCTTATATTGTAATAAAATAAAATAAAATAAAAATAAAAGTCGTTTTAGTATGAACACATAGAAAAATAGATTCCAAATTACCCAATTTTTGATAAGGTAGAGAGTAACGTAAAATCGCATAAATATTGAACGAAGAGCTACTAAATTAAGCGCCTGAGATCTATCCTAAACTATACTATTTTAACCGATTGAGAAATTGGATTCGGGGATACTTCTATTCAGTATGCATTATTTATGATTCGGTTCGAGACTTCGATGATCTTAGATATTTACTTGACACAAAGGTGGACAGTGGCAATCCGGACTCTCCTATACATTTAAACTTCTCGTGTTTGGGTCGTTTTGTCCTCATTTCCAATGAGTTGAAGAAGCTAAGGCTAGTTTGTAGATAGCCTAAAATAATTTCGATGCTCGCAGTATGCTCATGCACCTTCCAGATAGCCTAAATAGTGAAAAGACGCCACACTTGGCAACACCGCCTGCTATCCTGGTACCGGTTTGGAATTTAAGTTATTAGTGTAAGTAGGCATTCGCTGTCTCCCTCCCTCATGTGAAAAACTGGTTGCTGTGAAATGGGAAAATGCATCAAATGGACCGAGGATTATGTTGAATTCTTTTCTCACATTACTGATGTGTAGCTATGCGAAAATAGAGTGAATGAACGGATGGAAATGTTTAGGTACAAAATGTTCTGGAGAACAGTAAATTTTTTTTATTTCCATTAGTTTTTTCATGGTATTATTCCATTCATGATAAAGATTTCTATTTGAAGTCTGTACCTATGTGTGATTTCTGAAGAGATTTAAAAAAATGATATCTTTGGCGATGGCGTAAAATGTCAGTGTAGTGAGATGAATATTTTCAGACGACGACGTTACAAAACTATGATAGGTACTAACAAAAATTATAAACAATATTTTCATAAAATTACGCTTACATCCCTGACGTGGTAGGCAGAGCGTCAGGACGATTTTGTCACGCCTGCAAATTTTTATAGACGGTTACTGAAACTCCTTGGTGTTACTTATGCCCGTGGAACATGTCACGTGTAATACTTTCTAACAATATTTATTTAATAGTCTTGCCTAAATAAATCCAAGAACTAAAACAAGTTATGTTACAAACCGTTAAACATCCGATCAGCTATAAATTTCCACTATAATTCTCACATTCGTAGATTATTGACGGAAATCGATATCTGCGCCCGCGTTCTTTCACGTGAACTGCGTCTGCGCATGCTTCGGACCGATACACATTAGATATAGAGGGTGTTAAGGGTTGGTAGATGATTGGATATAAAAGAAAGCGGTTGCTCAGTTGAGAAACTTATCAATTATAACGATGAAATTCTTCTGGGAAATAAAACAAATATTTAACTTCAAACAAAACACCACTTCAGCCTGAAAATTGGCATGGCGAAGCCAAAAATTTTCATAACTTCCCAAAAGAATTTATATGTGAAAGTTGTTCAGTTTCCTTGTCTGAGCAACCCCTTGCAGTTTTCGATACACCGTCCCTTACACCCGATATAAACATGATACGTTGCTATAAAATCGATATACTGCGAACGGAACGTGATCAATCGATATTTCTGTGAGTTTCACTGATTTACATTAATTTGTTTAAAGTTTATCGCCCACACTGCTTTTTTGGGTAACATTTGTAATAATGTTTTATGTTCTCATTATGATGAGTTCGAAATTCGAAACTTTTGTTGGTTAAAATGCATAGAAATTTACCTATAACTCCGCCTCCAGGGAAATTCATTAAATTTACACAATTTTGATAGAAAACGATACTCTCTACTATAAATTTGTGAAATTATGTGGCATGTGCGTGTGTGTGACCTTAGATTAGCCTTAGATACAAAGTCTAGTTGACCTCTTCACATTACCTATATGCTCCTTAGGGCTCTTATAGGTACATACTTTATTTCTAATAAAAACACTTTCCGACTGCCAAAGGTCAGACTCAAAGAAGGGTAGAATAAAAAAAAAAGACAATTGCAGTATGACAAGGTTAAAAACGGAAGGAGTTTTCTCTGAAAATAAATTATGGATTTTCATGAAATTTCGTATAATCATGCAGGTTAGTAAACTGTACAAGTATACCAAATATTATGTAAAACCATCAATGATTACTCAAAAAAAATAACTGTTTTGTGTGGCCTTGTGTACCTTATTCCTTGGCTATGATCTATGTTGAGAACCAATATTAGAACCTTTTTTAAGATGGCTAATTCTATCTCTTTTGTTTTTATATTGCTATCCTTGTCTTTTTACAAAACGGCTTTGTGTGTACGTAAGTAATCTGAAATTTACACAACCAATTTAAGGTTATTAATACCTAGTTCATCTACCTATCTAATAGGTACATAACCTTTGTATAACTAGAGTCCAAACTAGTCACAACAAGTTGCTAAGTAATTTTACGCAACACCAACTTTAATTAGAATGTGTTATTCGACCGTTATAGGACTGTTTATTCAAGTGCTAGACTAAATAATGTTTTAATGACCTAATATTTTTAAATGTATTGATAGATATTTTGTTTGTTCAGCAATTACACAATAAGTAGGTAATACCTATGGTATGCCTTTCTTCGGTAAGTTGTTTTGGTTCCTCAGTTCTACCTACAAGCAGTTTTAATGGATTATATTCACTTTAATAGAAATAACTTGAAACTGTAGAAAGAACTAAGTTCAACTCTTTAAAAGTGTTTCAGGCTCGTATTTATAAACCGCTTTTAAGATTGAGAGTAATATTAAGTATGGATTTGACAGGTCGTTTTGAACTGAAATGACATTTCCAATACGAACTCAAACTCGCCGTCACTCTTGAGAGCTGATTATAAATACGGGCCTTAATCTTGTTTAATGTTTTGGTTCATAAATCTTAACTACATAGGTATATAAAAAATCAAAGATATTGGACTCAGGAGTGCTATGTGACTCTATCTTTGTCCAACCTTATAATTTCTCACAAGTTTTACAAATATACTTATTTTATGGATATGCCGTTAAGTTTTACACTAATTGACAAGCTTATTCCATTGATACATTACATACATACATATAATCACGCCTTTATCCATTGATCTTTGTAAATAATTGTTTTAAGATTAATATAAACGATATCAGACTGAACAATAGAACTACATCTAACGTTGACAAATCACCTATTCACTTTGAACAATACCGGTCGAGTAAAAACATTAAAACAATCAAACAAGCTCAACTTTCATGTCGATCACTTTCTTAAAATTCCCCCATGTCAACATGCCATATGCCATATATCTTCCCAACACTCTCCGATCTCATTGTGGCGATTATATAACCCAGTGTGAACAAGTCTGAGCCATTGTGACATGGGAACGCGAGCTTTCTACTTTAAAAATGCAATTAAAAACAAATGTAAGATGGTAAGACGTTTAGCTGATCATAATCATGTACCATAATCACTAAATAACATATGGGATTGTAAGAAGTAGGATTGTCATTAGTTAGGAACATGAATTTGAAACGAAAAATCGTAACTATAATTTGCCAAAGATGTAAAGTCAACTCGTCAATCAGAATTATACGTCTGCCAGTCCAAATTATTTTTTAAATACTTTTGCTTATGATTTATTAGATAGTAGTAGCTATAGCTAGAATATATTCTATAATTTTTCAACGTTCTCAGCCCTAGAGTCCAGCAGGGAATCAATAAGTAACTTTTTATCCCTTTGCCCTTTTCTTTTAATTTCATACTACGGATTTCTGGTTCAATACATCTGCTAACCTTTGTATTGAATTAATGATTCTTTCTGCTTACATACCTACATAATATTTAGCTTGCCTTCAGGAAGGGTTAAGTTGTAAAATCCTTGTAGCGTAAAATCTACAAAAGAAGTCGTATGTTGTAATTTTCTTCTTGGAATGGTAGATCATTAGCTATTCATTAGTTGCCAAGATGATTTCTGTTGTTGGGGTATAAACGATGGAGTAACCATGGATCTAATGTGATGTTGCATTGTGGAGATTTAAAGACACCATAGATGGAAACCATGGAAACTGCTTGTCCTATGTTTTCTTGTTTACGAATTCAGACTGAACATACTGAACCGGCAATTTAAATGGTTTAGATTATTAATAAACAAGTACTGCTTGTTCCTTTGGCTTCTGCTAATCCACTTTTAAGCTCTACCAATAAAAAGAACTATAATGTGACGTCTTGGATTAGTCGCGGGCGGGTGAGTGCGTCACTCGTGCCATGAGCTTGCCCCGAGCGGACGTGTCCTGTCGACTATCAGAAACTACCAAATCCAGCAGTTTTACTTATACCCTTATTCCTCCATGTTTATATATGTCCACTTACCTGTGTTGTACTTACATCCTGTGACGGAGAAGCGAACGTCACATATAACGATGTCATATCTGTCACGATCAAGAATATTAGTCTTGTTTTACTTTCCACGCAGGTCTGAAAAACAGCTTATACTTCTTAACATTCTTAAACATCGTTTAGCTTTCATAATAATTAAAACAGCATGATCCACTTCCGATCTATAGATCATGGTTACGTTGATCATGTTAAGTTGCGCAACTAAAAACCATTATAGTAGTAAACGTTATAAAGACGTTGTAAATAACGTTATCGGTATTCGGTGGAGTGAAGTAACGAGTTTGTAGGTGTTGTTACACTAATCACCCATTTGGTTCATTTAATGTTTCACCAATACCGTATCCCTACTAATATTATAATACATATAATACAAAAGTTTGGATGTTTGTTACTCATTCACGTCCTAATAGCCCGTCCGTTTAGATGTTTTTCAGTCTTCTTGTCTAAAAATAATTGTGTTGAATTAACAATCAATATTTTCCGTCCCTTTGATCAATACCTGCGATCGATATGTTCTTTACACAGGTACCTACACTACAACGTCTTCTGCGTTATTACACTGTCAACTCATTCATCAATATGCATTGATTTTACTAGAAAGATACCAGTTCAGCAAAAAACCGCCATGGGAAGTGAAGGTACAGTCGAGACCACAAGTGAACTAGGAGTATAAGGCTTATTAAAATTCAACAGTTGCTTTGGGTTCGTTGACTGCGCCTGCGTTGATCAATGCGAGTATTGCTGTCCTGTCTTCAGCGTATGTTTGTGGTCTAAGATAGAGAGTAAAAGCATTTTTTTATTTGTTGTGTCTTGAATTATGGTTTGAATCATAAATATGACATGGTTTTATACAATAACTACTATACAATTTATATGGTAAAACCTTTAGTGTTATTAGGTTTGTAATGGACAGTTGGCATAATGCAAGTTCAGTTTCAGTTTAAAATATACATTGAGCAAGTGAACAGCAGTTACAAAATTGGGGGAACTAAAGATGATAAAGATTTTTACAATATTGACTGACTTGAATTGACTTTACCATTTTTACACTTCATACAAATACCAGTAAGTAAAAGTCAAATAATAATGACAATGATGAACGATGAACAAGAGCAACTGAAAATCCAACCCCTTGAAATCCAGTAAACACAGATTAAAAAGAAAATTTCACTTTTTATAAATTAAGAAAAGGAAATTAAGGCTCGTATTTATAAAGCGATCTCAAGATTGAGAGCAATATTAAGTGCGGATTTGACAGGTAATTTTGTACTGGAATGACATTTCTGATACGAACTCAAACTCGCTGTCACTCTTGAGAGCTGATTATAAATACGGGCCTAAGAAAGAACTTTTCCCGCTAATTTCTTTTGTTTTAAATACGACAAGTCATTGCACGGTATCACAAAAGCGACTTAACTTGCGTAATACAACAGTTATACTTTTTACGCGGCTTTTTAATTCCCGCCAGAGGAAAGTTGTTGTTGATCAACTATTGATTAATCTACGTCTAGCCAATGATTAGCTTTTAATCGAAGGTTTATACGTAATCTATTTTTGCACCGGCTTGAGTTATGCAGTAGGCATATATCTATATGGGCATAAATAAAATTGAAAGTACGCATAGCATTAGACTCTTTCCGCCGTCTTTGAGATGCATTACTTATTTTCTCTGTTTTTGTTCAAAAGATGAGTTTGACTTGTAAAGAACACTACCTTCATAGCTCATTCTTTATTTTCACTAACATCCTACGTTCAGACACAATTTGTTTGTGCTACTTATAGAATCCATGTATTTATTTACCTTCCATAGGGAAGTATTCCGAAGCTGCTGAGTCTGATTTATGTAGTCTGCGTTCAACCACTGTCGGTGTCAAAGACCTTTTATCCACACTCATCGCTTTCCGTAAGTAATAGAAAAATGTGTACCCGCAAAGTGGAGACCCGGGTCAAAGTCAAATATTATGTACCTATTTTATTTAGTTTGCATGTGCTCATGTTTGCAACTTTGTCACAGAATATATAATAGTTGTGCTATTTTGACTAAAATTAAATCAGAGGTACTCTATTCATACAAAAATAAAGTTTATGATATTTTTTATGCTAAATCCACTCAATCAGATAAATTAATATGGCCATTGAGTGGTCAGTTTTGTATCCAGATTGATGTGACAATTATAGAGGTATAATGATCAAATGTGAAAAAAATAATATTACTTGGTACAAAAGGTTTTAATTTAAGTGGCAGAAATTTTCACCTCATCTTAATATCTTCATAAAGTAATGATGCTGATACGCAATGCTGCGTCTTTAGATATTAGGTCTTTGGTCTACGGAACATGTATGGGAACCACGGAAAGAATGCACGCATAGATTATGCAAGTAATTTTTATGTTCCAAGAAAATTGTATGGTAGGCAATTTCTGCCATATGGTAGTTTATTGCCATAATAGAGATGTAAGTCGTGTTCGATTCAAGAACTCGTGGCTGTTCCGAATTGGGTTCGTTCATAATGCATGTTTACATGCGATCGATTTTTGGCAGAAAGTGTCTACTCGAGGGATAAAATGGATAGGAATTTGACTTGGAAATATCAGAAAACAGAGAAAAGGTACGTTTTTTAATTTGTGCATGAGAGATCATCGTGAAACTCAAAAGACATGGCTTTTGATAGTCCACTATCATTATTTATGGTTAATGACAAAAACAGAATTACCTATCTCCAGTCATGTTAGATAGGTACGTACCTATACCTATTATTTCAAGATGGATGGAAGCAATAACAGCGACGTTCAGTAAAACCAGTAGAGGAACCCGAAGGTTTCGCTGTATTGCAATTTAGGTGGACTGATAACTCTTCGCTGAAACCCATTCAAAGTTCCTCTAATCATTTAAGTTAGTCATGCTCTGCCAACCCTCCAATGGGTATGGGCGTGATTTTTATACAATATTACCACACCAGTTCGAAACGGGTTCCCCGTCGGTCGAAACAGATCGGCCCGATCGCCACTTACTTTCATTCTTTTCACTTTCAACGTAATCTTCTGCATTATGTTACTTACGTATTAACCTGTCATTTCTTATTTTATAGACAAACGAGTTTGAGATATGTGGTATTTTAATATTATTCATAGGTATTACGTAGGTAGGTATATAGCAAGACAAGTAGTATACCTCCCGGGCGGCGCTCACCCGCATAGGCTAATGAGTTTTCCCGAGGGAATTATGTATTTTCCTGTGGTTACAAAGTAGCCTATGTCCGTATTCAGGATACAATCTTTCGTCCTGCCGAATTTCATTAAAATCCAAACAGATAGACAGAGTTACTTTTTTGGTTGTATAATATTAGTATGGATGCTTATTATACTGGCAGAAATGCGATACATTTGAAATGTACTAGCTCAGCTACCCCTCTTTCCGAACAAGCAGTATGTTTCTTAGTTATTTTATTTCGTGCATAAAGTTTGTAAATTTTTTTTTTGTTTCAGAGTACGGGACAGTAGGGTTAAGTAGGATCTGTCAAAAAGTTCAGGTGAGTTAAATTTACTTTACTACCTAATTATAATTAATAATCAATAGCAAGACGATATCTCATTTAGTTGCAAAATATCGCGGGATACTAAAGAACAACGATAAATGATAATGAATTTATTACAATCATTAATTACGCAAAATACTGACCATAAATTGCGAGTTTAACAAATGAATATAGCTGCTTTAAGTTTTTGCCGCGAAAATATAACTTTAGTTTTTAATATGGAAATTTCGTATAGGTTTGCAAAAGGTTAACGAATGCAAAATGTTGATTTATTAATCTTTATGTATCTTGTAATACTATTCGAATTTTGATGTGTAACAACACTTTTTTCAAAATCATAATGTCATTCAAAAACTATGAAAATAAAAACTTTATATTCAGTTTCATGAAAAACTATGAAAACTCATAAGAGTACCATAGGTACCTAAAGCTAAGGTTAATGATGACACTACAATAATTTTAATGCAATATTCGGATACAAAATATACCTGTTACATCAATACCAATAACATTACGTATTGCATGATTCAAATAACTATTACCATAGAATATTAATACCATATTACTATGCCGAATGCGACGCGGAAGTTTCACCGAGGAAGTCAATAATATGTTATTGTTTTATATGTATGATGGTCCTTGTGGTTGGGAAACGGATATGAGCAGTAATAATGTACGAAAATAGCAACATCAAATATACCCGTAAGGTCAAAAGTTATAACTTCTAAAAAGTTATTTAAAAATGTTCTAAAAATAGTTTTTTTTTTTCTAACGATGTTATTCTAATAATTTAGTAACGTTTAAGTAAACGCAAATTATACAGAAATATACTTCTTTTTTAAAGATAACATATTTTCTTTCTGTATCTGCAGAATCGTACCTAAAATCTGAAGAGGACTCCACTTTTCATTATAAAATAGTAAAATGAGTTATATGACTTAAAAGATTATTAATACAATATAATAACTGATTCAATTACAAGAATCAATTATCTACACGTATCGATTTTAAAACTATCAATGGTGATTGTTTTTCAACAAAAAATCCAATACCATTCAATGAATTTTCCACTATACCTTTGTATTGTAACCACACAACAGTAAAAGTAGATAGGCAGTAAAACTTTACAGCCTTGCCGGCATGTTTCTTTATAGCTTATTGAATACTGGAAAAGTACCGTAAGTTTGTCAAGGTTTGTTTGTTTGTTTGTTTGTTTGTTTGTTTGTTTCTTTGTTTGTATTTTGGTAGCAATGTTGTGTTAAACCTGCATAACTTCCATGCTGGACTGGGAGAGATAGAAAAACATAGAAAGTGCCAGCTGCATCTCCTCCCGTGCATGCTGTAAAAATCAGCTAAGGGAATCGAGGGTTTCAGTGTATTGCAATTTAGGCGATGGGCTGACAGCCCGTCACTATGGCAATATATAGGTACACAATCAACATCTGTATTTTGCCCTCGAAACTTGTCAGACGTGGCGGAACAACCTAAATTTAGGTAGTTTTTGCTTTGCCTACCCCAGTAGGGATAAAGGCGTGATTTTATGTCTGTATGTATGTATTGTGTTAAACCAGCAGAAAAGTTAGGTGAAGTTATTACTCCGGTTTAATTCGTTCATATAGGTTTAATAATAATGAAAGGGCAGACATGCGATATTTAATACATAATTAATGAAAAAAAAACGGCGTTTAGGTTTTCTAGGATATAAAACCTCTAGCCACATAATGGTAGCAATACGTTAGTTGCAAAAATCACGGACTTAACTAATATAAGTTCACCGTCATCTTCTATCTGAGAGAACAGACAGGGATAGCACTAATTTAAGTCAAGATTTAGCTAAGTCGTGCCCTCAACTCTATAGCAATCTCTAGCTAGATAGGCAAAGAGTCGAAGGTTTATTAAATGTTGTTTTGGCAAGAAGAGTAGCTTAGCATCTGATTTCCAACGGTTCCTAAAAGGTCACTGACCTTCTCTAAGAACAAACACAAACCTGTGAAATAATCTAAACGTAATTACAATGTTGTATAACCGAGTGTGACTGTTATAATTGTTCTCTTTCTCAGAACACAGAGTTGAGCGAAATGCAAAGTTCGTCGCCCTTTAAGTATATTCTCTCTCAGAGATATCTTAGGATCAAGACCATTGTAAATAGAGAGCGGTTATGTCAGTTCTAGTATTTGTGTAGCTTTTTGCTGTTGTTGTATAAAGGTGTTATGGGCACAACTATCTGACTTTAATATTAAAGAACTTAGGCCACTAAAAAAAATATTGAATTAAGCGAAAATTATTTTCTCACTGCAACAAATTAATATGATACCTACACAGTTGATAAATCTTTTGAGGAAAAGATCTAAATAGATAGGATAGGACTTTATTTTTGTTATTTTGAAAAAATCTATGATGTGATTTGATTAACAAGAAAGTTTTTTTTTTACTTGGAATGTTTTAGCTCTTGACTCTAGAAACAAAGGTCAGCGATGACCATGACAGAGTCGACGATGGAGCGAGCTAACCCAGAAGACGCCTGTTAAGGCACTGGTAGTCTCACGCACCGACTTAACACAGCAAGCTGTTTGGCGCCGGACTCCGGATCATACATCGTACTTAGGCTATATCACACTTAAGTATGGATATGGCAGGTACCATAAAATTTATAAGCCATCCATCGAGATGTTATAATGACGATACTAATCGTATACGCACTAGAAAGCAACAATAAAATGTAATTTCTAATTGCAGAACTTTATGACTGCGAAAAGTTTATAATTTCGCGGTTGTTAAAGAGATACCGTACATTATTACAAGAAAATCTTAATTATTAGCGCAAACTAATCAAATGTAGTACAAAAAGTTGTCAAATACATTTTAGAGAGAGTATGATACCTGAAGTTCGTTTTGTTAAACGTTGAGTTATCGATACCAACGTGTTTTGTAGCTCATAAACTGCTTTTTGTTTGCAACTTAGCAGAGGTTCAAATTTAGGAACCGAGGACTATAACCTTGTTACAAACATATGTTTTGCGGTTGACTTTCTTAAAAGTTGTAAAGAAAAAGCAGTTTATGGGCCGCAAAACAAGTTATTAATAATAAATAATCAAACTTTATAAAGGACATGGCAGACACTTCAAATTCTCTAAAGCCTTCAGTTTGCTCTATTATTCTCTCGAATAGAGAAACAGCTCTGCTGGTGTGTAAATTTTATTTTTGTCATTACTAGACCGGTTCAGAAATCAAGATGGAACCAGAAATGGCAGAAAGGTCAATAAAATTTGCCGTGATTTATTATCCGCGAGAGATCCTAATCGATTCCATCAAATCAATCCTAGGTGTCTCGTCAAAATATTTGATTTTATCACTGTCAAAACACAATACCGCTCCGAACCGGTTCAGGAGAAAATCGAAATTTGCCGCTCAGCAATACAGCTGGTGGCTTGTGACTTTCTAACCAAATCGAGTATGGCACCTGATGGTTATATAACGGCTTATATGAGAGGTCTGGGTCAGAGTGACCCTGGGCTAACCAGTTGATATCTTATGGAATAGTGGTTGTGCCTATTTCCACTAAAGCATTGATTTCCTAGAAAAGCAGTGCTGTTAAATAAATGTGGTTATATTGATGATTGATATAGCAGTTTCAGGAAACTTTTATCAAGAAATCTTAAGAATATGTACCTACAAAAAAAAACTTCGGTAAAGTTATTTCGTAAACGCTTGTAACCCTAAAACCAGGAATTCTGGAAGTAAATCCCAAGGCACTAGATCCCAAAAGCAGTTAGTCAAGTTATATAACAGCTGTATAAGCTGTGGTATAAGAGAGGTCTGGGTCATACTTACTGACCCTGGTTAGACCAGTCGATATGTGTCGAGGGGTTACGAATGTGATTGCTAATTAACGTGTTTTATTGGGTATGTTAGTTAATTTGCATTGGCTGAGGTTGATGTTGATAGAAATTATTTTCTCTTATTTATTGCCCTAACCTAACTGTAGATTTTTTATTTTCTGGTAAGTTTTCGAAATGTTACTTAAAAACTAAATAGGTATTTGATGATGATATCAAATAAGTTTTATCAGAAATATACCTAACCCAAAAAAAATGCAGCTAACCAGTGTTACCATACCGCCATACAGCGGTCTGCTATTTACGTTTTTTTTTTCGTTAATGATGCTTATTTTAAAACATAATATTTAAATATCTAAGTATAGCATATTTTATTCGAACCTGTGTCTGGCCAGAAAGACATTATTATAAATACCTATTTAAAATACTAATCAAACAGGAACTTACTTTTATTAACCAGTTGGCTATCATAGATCTCGTTCTTGGCGGTGGTAATTTGACACCATACACTTTTAAAGATTACAGTTTTTGACACCTGTCGAATTACCGAGTTGTATAATCGATAATTGATGTGAAACGTTATCGATTAAACGCTTACATCGATTTTATATGCGAGATCTCTTGGAACCTGTGTTTAGGCTATGTATTTGATGTTGCACCTACTGGTTTTGGGTTTGAAAGTTGTTTGTTTATTTTAATATTTATTTTTATTTATTTATCTTTATGCACAAAAATAGTACATGGGCGGACTTAACGCCAAAGGCAGTATCTATCAGTCTAAGTAGTGGAAATTACAAGGCAGGTGCAAAAATTTATATCTTAGGTAGGTACCTACACCTAAATTTTTTCTAACTATTTTAATTAGGATATTATATCTGCAGATTGGTCTAACAGTTTAATTTAATTAAAATCAATTAAAAATAAAGACACGAAATTACAAACGTCAAAATATTGTTTTTATCAAAATCATAATTGTAAAAGTTTAAATGGTTTTCTCTATCTCCTAAAGTAAAGTAAAATCAAAGGTCGTTTGAGTAATACTCTGAAACTGTTTAAGTTTTTGTCATTTGGTAGATGAGATAGGCATTTCTATTACGGAAATAAATTGGCATTAGTCGCTTATTGAAGAAAAGAAAATGGCGCCTTAATCAAGTTATTCTCACGGAACCTGGAAACACACCTGTTTTTACTCTGTTTTTTTCTTTTTTTTCATTTGCGATGGGTTAGCTTTTGGGTTAGTCAGTCTTTTTTTAATTACTAGCTGAATAATATTTTTCTTAGGAAATGCGATTGATATAAATTTTCAAGCAGTAAAACTTTGAAAAACAATCCTACGACAAAAATACAAAAAAAAACTTGGTTTTTTTTAAAAAAGCGGCTCTGATTGATTAATGTTAGTCATTTTGTAACTAACGATAAAAAACAACAGAAAATCAGATTTCCTAACAATTTATCTCCAATCTCCAATTTATATAAGCGTTCTTGAACTGTGTTTTTGCCAACGTGACATTGACATAAACTTTGGAACTGGTTGGGGTCACCAGATGTCATTAATTAATAGATAAGAGAATTTCATTAGGCGACTGCTTTAATAGTACCTACTTTGTTGCAATGTTTTATCACAACTCAATTTAACTTTTTTTTAAATCTGTAAGTCTTCTTTTTTTCTTCAGCCTCACGCTTTTCCATTATTAGCATTACTTTCTTCTGGGTTTTCTGAGTTTCCAGCTGTGACTTGTCCATGTCCTTGACGACATTTTTCCAGTCCAGTCCATTGCGTAGTTAGCGGCCTTTGTCTGCTCTTCCTATAAATAAGAATGATAATTTGTTAAGAGGAAAGGCTGTAGGGAAAAAAGTCCTAAACTTAACTTTTTTGTAGAACGGTCCCGAAAAAGGGTATCAATTTAAATAAACCACTTTATCAAAATAACACCTAAGTGGCTTTAAACATAGCTTTTGGCCCACTCTTAAAAGAGTCCATTGGGAGTTGGAATACTACGTCATACTCATGCGGTTAAAATGTTTTTAGTTTTTGATAGGTTTGCAAATCCTACGCTTTTCCGTAATATGCTTACTTTAAGACCATTGACGTTCATATTGCAATCACCAAATTGAAGAGCTTGTGCGTCAGCAAATCAATACAAACTGCTGTCTCGCTATTCAAAGACGTCATGCCATGATCTTATTGTCCATTGTACGAGGGATTTACCATACTAGGATACCAATTTTTGACATTCACCGAGTGATATATGATTCAGTTTCAATATCCTCTTTCTTGTTTGAGGTAATTTTTTCAGATTTGATGTTTCCACTTAAGTAAAAGATTGACAGCAGCAATTTATCACCTAATTATTACGCAAGTTTACTTAAATTTAGAAGAATTTAAATAGTAATAGTAGTATTCATTTAGTAACAAAATTTAGAAGAATATAAATCCAATTTTCAGACTTGGGAATTGTCAAAAATTTATCTCATTGTCCCATACCTACACGTCGGCAATTTTGCCAACCCTATAATGTCGATGATGAAAAGGCAATACAATGTAAAAGAGAACAATAGGGATGTTTTGTATTTAATCGATACTTTCGTTTTTGATTAAGATTAGATTATCTTTGTGACAAATGTGGTTATTTGTAATCAAATTGCTGAACACTGCGTAAAATTGCGTAGAATGCCGATTTTGAATTTATCGTTTTTATCTGTTAAATGAAACGTGCTTCATGAATTAGCTTCGGTGATAAACTGAAATTGAAACCCTTTAACAGACCGATCAAATCGTTAATGAGGCGGTCAAATCCATAATTTAATAATATTTAGTTAAATCGATTCGTGCTTGTCTTAAATACAACGGCCACGTATTCAATCAGAAGGCAGCACGTTACGCTATTTTTCTATAATTTTCGAAACTGAATCGATTATCGATTGAGCCAGATATAATTCGATTATTTCGCGGTGTCCCATCACTACTGAGAGCCTGCATAATCCTCTCATTATGGCTAATAGCGGATCTTAAAA
This sequence comes from Scrobipalpa atriplicella, assembly GCA_029255725.1. Lineage (NCBI taxonomy): Eukaryota > Metazoa > Arthropoda > Insecta > Lepidoptera > Gelechiidae > Scrobipalpa > Scrobipalpa atriplicella. The sequence goes on along the minus strand of JARACY010004134.1, from coordinate 9,461 downwards.
TGGACCAAGATTCGCACTAAGGTAATTGCGGGTGTTCATTCTTTGCAATACGGGTTTTTAGCAAAATGAGCCCCGGTTGCACGTGACTTGACAGTTTTTTTTTGTTTAAGTAAATAGGTAATAATAGTTTAGGGAGAAATAGCTCTTCTTAGGACGCTGTTTGTTAACTATTATTATAGAACTTACTATTTTTAGTTATTCAATAAATATACTGTTAAGTCATTGCTTCTTAGTGAATTTATGATATGGTACCAAAATTTTGCTTGAATTACAGTTTGAATTACAAAATTATTAATTAAGAATTACAGCTTGAATTACAATCTCTAATATTTCACTCCTATCTAATATTTTTAATTTTAAAACATGTAGGTACATAAATATATTATATTCTTTGCGACTTTCGGGCGCTCATCTTTATCACGTGTAGATAAGATGTTATTCCTCTCCAACCATTTAAATGATAGTTCTTCTTTATAAGCATCCGCTTAACCACTAAACTGTCCATCAAAATTATATTACGCAACTTACAAAAATATAGCAAGTGAATAATAATTATACTTTATACTTTACATTACAGAGATGGTAGGTATTACACATCAAAATAAAGTATTGCATGCGTACGAAACATTTACTTTTACAATTTTCCTTGACGCTATAAGTGGCTGTAATGAGCTAAGCTGTATAATATTAAATTTTAAGGCATCTTCTTCGCACGCGATTTAAGTCTACTAACTAGAGCTACTTGCCCTACGGCTTAGCTGAGTGTTTCATATTTTATCATTGCAAAAATTTGAATTCAATATTAAGTATTTATTTATTGGTTTGGTCTTGGTCAAAGGTGAAAAAGCAGAGATGAAAATGAAGTGACATGATCTTACCCACAAGATTTTTGTTCGTTCACTCTTACGTCTATTCTATTAAGATTTTATGCGTTTACTTATTTTTATTTAATTTAAAAAGCTAGGTATAACACTAGAAACTGACTATTTCTAGGAGTAACATAAAATTTAACTTTTTACCGCGGAAAAACATTTAATCCCAAGATGAAACGTATTTTGTAAAGCTAGTATAATATAGCTACAAAGATCTAAGTAGGCCTTATTCGTCGATCACGTGATCGTACATTTTGCAAAATCGGCCTTCGCCTATCATAGTATCGGAGCCACTTTAATTCCCACTCCATATTTGGCACTTGTGCGTCTACTTTACTGCAAATATAAACCTTATTGCAATTACATAAAACTTAGTTCACAATTTTTCCTAAAATTATCTTAATTTCAAACGTTTTGACTTCAAAAAGCTGGTATGCCTTATTGATTGATCGATGGTTTATTAATCGTAAAATTTGTATGAATTTGGGAACGATAATTTGTTGAGCGAGGTTGCAGCCTCAATTCATGAGGCCAGAGTTCGTAGGTTCGAATCCAAACACTGCCACCTTATTTTATCGGCTGTCGTCCGCCTAAAACGTAAACAAAAGTACACAACGCATAAATAGCTTTGTTCTCAATACAGTTTATATTTTTTATACAATCAGAATTCCAATCGAATAATACACAATAACAAACACTTGGTCATGCAAAATGAAAACAAACACAATGAGCACTTAAAAACTTACTATGGATCTCCTTGGATCGTCCGATAAACGCATCATATAGGAAACATAATCTTGGGTTCTATCATCCGACGTCAAGTACAGACGGACGGACATCCTTTCCTATCAGCACGCATAATCGAGCCTTGTACAGCCTGCGTTCAAAGTTTCACCTTAAAAATACCTACCTTATAAAGGTACATGGGAAGGTTTATGGCAATAGATCAACAATAAGATGGGCAGGTCAAATAGAAGCTGCAAGAAGAACAGCCGTCAAAGAAAAATAGCACCGCAAATCACTCAAAATTATGACTACACCTATGTCAAGAGTCTGACTAACACGTGGAACCACATGTTATATTCGCCATTTCGTATCCAAAAATGAGTGATTTGCCGTAATATTCGTTGGAATTATCATTGGGTTTTTTGGTACCATCTGATAGGGAGCGGATTGTGTTATTTTGACAGAATAGTCAACTTAAGTGGTACACTGTAAACATTCAGCGAAACACTTAACCACCGAACGTATCCTCCATCAAAAAGGTATCCCATTACAAATAATGAGCTACATAGTCAGTTCAGAAGAACTTGGCTGGTCAGTTGTACATATAGGCCTTGTACATACAGGCGTAGCGGACCATGGTTCCGGAGTATTGTCCCATTAGTGCACCAATGATGGTATTCACTATTCTGCAATTGATGTTCCTAATAGGCCGATTGTTTTCTAAAAGTGGAAAGTGCAAAGGAAGTACTCTTGATACGTAAAGGAAATGAAAAAGTTTTGGGTTTTTATTATCAACTTTGACGCAAAGTGACGTTTCATACCTATGATACATAGCTCACAATCCGATAGTAGGTACTTGGAGAAAATATTAATGAACTTAATCATATTTGCATGTTTTTCGCTATTTTTATTGAAAACCAATCAGATAAATGAAATTTTATTTCAACGCTTACCTACCTACAGGATCTTGCAGCTTCGATCCCCTTTTAGTAATGACAAAAAGTTTCTCTTTCCAAAATACAGGATGTTATTCTGCCAATGTCTTAACAATGGCACGTCTTTATAGAAAGCGTTTTGCTACGCTCCGCTTGCTGCTCGATGGTCTTTATATATTGTTCAGGCGCCAATATTTTTCTTAAGCTGGTATTTTCATGTTAAATCGTGTTTGTACTACGCAAAAGTAACTATCAGGTAAATTCATAGAATGATCAAGCGGTTAAAATCTTTTTGAATCTGACATTAAACTCAAAGTAAGACAACTCAAAGTAAAATAAAATTGTGGATACATTTTATAGGACGGCAACATGAGATTCAAAAGTACTTTAGTTTATAAGTTCTATTGACACAGATACATACGTAATGTCAAATCTGTTTTTCTATGCAAATATTGGCTGGTACGAGCATGTCTAAAGTACCATAATTTTGTTGATATAATGCATTTGAATAAATAAGCGAAACAGGGTACATATCAATTCACGTTTTTCTTTGTTTCAAAACAGTCTTAAATTTTATTATTGAAAGGCATACCTAGAACTGAAAAACCCATACACTTTTTACCTCTTGGCATAAATCAAGATAAATATTTCTTGTTATACATGGATGATAAATTAACTGCCAAACGTGGAGATAGCCAAGCCAGGCCAGGCCATCTTTACCAAGCTCGCCAAGCGCCGAGCAGAATGTCATGGCCGTGACATGCTACGCTTCGCTAGACTTTTTTTACGCATTGTAAAGATATATGCCCACTGGTTAGGGTGTTGTATGACGGATTGGTAGGTATCGGAAATATCTGGCAGTCAATATCTTATACACAGACATGTTATTATTTTGAAATTTGATACCGTGTTGTCATTGATATTGGATACAAGAAAGTTGATAAAGACATAGGTACCTAGGTACCTACTCGTATGCCACTAACACATATCAAGGCGCTTATTTTTGCAGATTACTTTTAATTCAACGCAGAGATTATGTCTTATATTTTATGATGACAAAAATGTAAACAGTTCAGTATTTTTTCAATTAATAAAAAGAATAGCCTCTCTAGAAACATGCTTTTTTGACATGCATTCTTACTTTAAATTAAAATTATCGTATAATTAACATTCCATCCTAACTGGTGGAACCAGATCTTTATATTGTGCTCTGTACCATACACTGTTGAAAGACAGTGAAAGTGATAAGTGTGATTGATATGATCAGGATCACAGCTCAACAAGCAAATTCTAAATCAGCTTAGTTGATTGTTTGCTGATGTGATTGACATTCTTGTCGCTGATATTGTGATTGGCATTTTTGATGTTTTTACATTCTTAATTGTCGCTTTCGTGTTCGTTTAAATTATGATTAATAGTTACTACAATAATATAATAAGGTGTCGAATAAATACAAAAGTAAAAGGTGTGCGTTTTCCGTATAAAAATGATCGCTATCATATCGCGAGAAAAAGAAAAAAATTATATCGCGAGAATTGACGCCAATGAAAAATAAAAATAATCATCATAAACGTTAGCTAAAATTAAAAGTCCTATGCCAAATCTATCGTTGTCTAACAGATGTGTTATGCAAATCAACTTTCGTTTCCTTTTTCGTTCCAGTAATATAAAAATAATACGAAGCTCTGATAACAGAGTAGCTTGATTTATCTGCACCAAATTGATTCCTTTCGAAGTAGAGCTATTAAGCAGTAAATCTTTTTCGATAATTTTTGCGAAACACGAATCGGCTATTTTCGATATTATCTGAGTTAGGTTGAGTGGTATAATTAAAGAAGCAAATGTTCCACTGAAGTTGCAACCGATTTTTGAAATAAATTCATTCGTGGAACTTTGCATGGTAGGTACGTAAACAAATTGTCACTTGTACCTATTTATTTTTAGAATAGGCAGGTATAGTTCAGGAAATATAACAACTACCGATTGATTTCAAAATTTAATCAAACAAGTAACACCATTCATCACATTCAAGAATTACAATTAGTTTATTATCTACTACGTGATTTTTGTCACCTTTCAGACAATGAAGGTCATCCAGGACAGTAATTCATTTTTCGCTGTGGAAGATTTTACTAAATCTGAAAATGGTTCACAAAATTTCTAAGTTTAGATTTTGGGAATAGACCTAGATTTATTACAAGCAATTTGCGAAGACAAATGATTTCTTTTTCAAATTGCTCGTATAACCTTTCATTGTAATGATACTGAGCCCAGTAAAAGTGCCAAGGCCATTGACAAAATAAAGAACAAATTCGTGACTTCTCAATCTTCGTTTTGGGACGTTACGGTAACGAAATCGGTACTTTTTTTATTTCTGAGCAAATAAATGCTCATTTTGTCGGTAGGACTCAGGGCCGTACCGTTAATAAATAAACAGAAAGAAAACAAATACCATTGGAAAGAGACAACGGGTTAATATCTTTACCTAATTTAAGGGTTTCAGAAAAGAATTGTTTTAGCATGAATTATTTTACATAGATACAATCACGCCTTTATCTCTATTGGGGTAGTCAGAGCGTCAACGATCTATACAAAGGTCGTTTCATCTGACAAGTTTTGTGGTTTCAGATAGGTCTGTATATTGCTGTAGAATATCAAGCCATCGCCTAAATTATAAATGCACTGAACTGAAATCCTTGAACCACTTTGCTGATTTTAACAGCATTTCGGGCAGGAGTAGCTGGCACATTCTATGTTTTTCTATAGCCAGGAAATAATTTACCAGAATTTCATGGTGGGTGATTCGACTATGCACAAAATTATTACGGTTGTAACCTCGTATTTTGACAACGACCTTTAATTTAGGAAATTAATTTAATTGTAGTCAAAAGTCGGAAAAAATAAATATTTATTGTACAAAGATGGTGATGATGAGAAAACATAATCTAAAAAACAATACATAAGGAAATATAAATACAGTACAAAATTTTAATTCTTATGTAATATTATTAAAATGCATGTAATTGATAGGCATAAATGTACTCATGATTGCTATGGACGTGTTGTAATTTTAAGATGAAGCAAAGATAAATAAGTCAATGATAACCAAGTGTAAACCTTTGGTATAAATTAGGCCTATCAAGTTTTATGCATTAAGACATCAACCACAATGATTCTAATCATGATGACGTGGTGCAATCTCGACGAAAACAAAAGGGTATATTGTTCTATAGTCTTATAGTGGTTGTATAGTCTTATAGAGGTTCTATAGCGGTGTTCATTGCAAGATACCTCGTGACTGCCTCATTTGAGATCCATCGCTAAACATTTTGTTTGTAGCCGTCTGAACGGAACCTTAGCGCGAAAAAGTATAATAATAATAAACGACATGTTTGAACAAGTTAAAAGATTTTGCAGGTTTTTTCTGATTCATTGTTAGTTTACTCTCAAAATAAGCGTTTCGTTTAGAAATTTCTGGAGACTTGTATTTTTTACAAAGTACGAGATTGTAATAAATGTCGTGAGTGAAATTGAGTAAGCAACTTAAAGTAAAGTTAAACATATTTTTTTTTTAATAGTTGAGTCACAAATGCAAAATTTTAGCGATGGATCTCAAATGAGGCAGTCACGAGGTATCTTGCAATGAACACCGCTATAGAACCTCTATAAGACTATACAACCACTATAAGACTATAGAACAATATACCCTTTTGTTTTCGTCGAGATTGCACCACGTCATCATGATTAGAATCATTGTGGTTGATGTCTTAATGCATAAAACTTGATAGGCCTAATTTATACCAAAGGTTTACACTTGGTTATCATTGACTTATTTATCTTTGCTTCATCTTAAAATTACAACACGTCCATAGCAATCATGAGTACATTTATGCCTATCAATTACATGCATTTTAATAATATTACATAAGAATTAAAATTTTGTACTGTATTTATATTTCCTTATGTATTGTTTTTTAGATTATGTTTTCTCATCATCACCATCTTTGTACAATAAATATTTATTTTTTCCGACTTTTGACTACAATTAAATTAATTTCCTAAATTAAAGGTCGTTGTCAAAATACGAGGTTACAACCGTAATAATTTTGTGCATAGTCGAATCACCCACCATGAAATTCTGGTAAATTATTTCCTGGCTATAGAAAAACATAGAATGTGCCAGCTACTCCTGCCCGAAATGCTGTTAAAATCAGCAAAGTGGTTCAAGGATTTCAGTTCAGTGCATTTATAATTTAGGCGATGGCTTGATATTCTACAGCAATATACAGACCTATCTGAAACCACAAAACTTGTCAGATGAAACGACCTTTGTATAGATCGTTGACGCTCTGACTACCCCAATAGAGATAAAGGCGTGATTGTATCTATGTAAAATAATTCATGCTAAAACAATTCTTTTCTGAAACCCTTAAATTAGGTAAAGATATTAACCCGTTGTCTCTTTCCAATGGTATTTGTTTTCTTTCTGTTTATTTATTAACGGTACGGCCCTGAGTCCTACCGACAAAATGAGCATTTATTTGCTCAGAAATAAAAAAAGTACCGATTTCGTTACCGTAACGTCCCAAAACGAAGATTGAGAAGTCACGAATTTGTTCTTTATTTTGTCAATGGCCTTGGCACTTTTACTGGGCTCAGTATCATTACAATGAAAGGTTATACGAGCAATTTGAAAAAGAAATCATTTGTCTTCGCAAATTGCTTGTAATAAATCTAGGTCTATTCCCAAAATCTAAACTTAGAAATTTTGTGAACCATTTTCAGATTTAGTAAAATCTTCCACAGCGAAAAATGAATTACTGTCCTGGATGACCTTCATTGTCTGAAAGGTGACAAAAATCACGTAGTAGATAATAAACTAATTGTAATTCTTGAATGTGATGAATGGTGTTACTTGTTTGATTAAATTTTGAAATCAATCGGTAGTTGTTATATTTCCTGAACTATACCTGCCTATTCTAAAAATAAATAGGTACAAGTGACAATTTGTTTACGTACCTACCATGCAAAGTTCCACGAATGAATTTATTTCAAAAATCGGTTGCAACTTCAGTGGAACATTTGCTTCTTTAATTATACCACTCAACCTAACTCAGATAATATCGAAAATAGCCGATTCGTGTTTCGCAAAAATTATCGAAAAAGATTTACTGCTTAATAGCTCTACTTCGAAAGGAATCAATTTGGTGCAGATAAATCAAGCTACTCTGTTATCAGAGCTTCGTATTATTTTTATATTACTGGAACGAAAAAGGAAACGAAAGTTGATTTGCATAACACATCTGTTAGACAACGATAGATTTGGCATAGGACTTTTAATTTTAGCTAACGTTTATGATGATTATTTTTATTTTTCATTGGCGTCAATTCTCGCGATATAATTTTTTTCTTTTTCTCGCGATATGATAGCGATCATTTTTATACGGAAAACGCACACCTTTTACTTTTGTATTTATTCGACACCTTATTATATTATTGTAGTAACTATTAATCATAATTTAAACGAACACGAAAGCGACAATTAAGAATGTAAAAACATCAAAAATGCCAATCACAATATCAGCGACAAGAATGTCAATCACATCAGCAAACAATCAACTAAGCTGATTTAGAATTTGCTTGTTGAGCTGTGATCCTGATCATATCAATCACACTTATCACTTTCACTGTCTTTCAACAGTGTATGGTACAGAGCACAATATAAAGATCTGGTTCCACCAGTTAGGATGGAATGTTAATTATACGATAATTTTAATTTAAAGTAAGAATGCATGTCAAAAAAGCATGTTTCTAGAGAGGCTATTCTTTTTATTAATTGAAAAAATACTGAACTGTTTACATTTTTGTCATCATAAAATATAAGACATAATCTCTGCGTTGAATTAAAAGTAATCTGCAAAAATAAGCGCCTTGATATGTGTTAGTGGCATACGAGTAGGTACCTAGGTACCTATGTCTTTATCAACTTTCTTGTATCCAATATCAATGACAACACGGTATCAAATTTCAAAATAATAACATGTCTGTGTATAAGATATTGACTGCCAGATATTTCCGATACCTACCAATCCGTCATACAACACCCTAACCAGTGGGCATATATCTTTACAATGCGTAAAAAAAGTCTAGCGAAGCGTAGCATGTCACGGCCATGACATTCTGCTCGGCGCTTGGCGAGCTTGGTAAAGATGGCCTGGCCTGGCTTGGCTATCTCCACGTTTGGCAGTTAATTTATCATCCATGTATAACAAGAAATATTTATCTTGATTTATGCCAAGAGGTAAAAAGTGTATGGGTTTTTCAGTTCTAGGTATGCCTTTCAATAATAAAATTTAAGACTGTTTTGAAACAAAGAAAAACGTGAATTGATATGTACCCTGTTTCGCTTATTTATTCAAATGCATTATATCAACAAAATTATGGTACTTTAGACATGCTCGTACCAGCCAATATTTGCATAGAAAAACAGATTTGACATTACGTATGTATCTGTGTCAATAGAACTTATAAACTAAAGTACTTTTGAATCTCATGTTGCCGTCCTATAAAATGTATCCACAATTTTATTTTACTTTGAGTTGTCTTACTTTGAGTTTAATGTCAGATTCAAAAAGATTTTAACCGCTTGATCATTCTATGAATTTACCTGATAGTTACTTTTGCGTAGTACAAACACGATTTAACATGAAAATACCAGCTTAAGAAAAATATTGGCGCCTGAACAATATATAAAGACCATCGAGCAGCAAGCGGAGCGTAGCAAAACGCTTTCTATAAAGACGTGCCATTGTTAAGACATTGGCAGAATAACATCCTGTATTTTGGAAAGAGAAACTTTTTGTCATTACTAAAAGGGGATCGAAGCTGCAAGATCCTGTAGGTAGGTAAGCGTTGAAATAAAATTTCA
>JARACY010004133.1:0-28618 GCA_029255725.1 Scrobipalpa atriplicella | reverse complement strand
CGATCCTTAATGACACCTTACAAATTGTTCTAACTGATAAGTGAAATAAATAACAAATAACCATTTGTATAGTATAAGTAGGTACCGATCTACATAATATTTTTTCTTTTTACTTTAGCCAGTAAATTATAGAAGACTAATAAAAATTGCTAAAATACTATCATCATATATATTTTTTCCATTGTGTGATATGATAAAATACGCCAACATAATGTATTTAAAATATTGTTTTATTGGCTTTTTGTGCAATCATTTATTAATCAAGGTACCTCTAGCTAGCTAGCTATTCGTCACAACACAGAACATTTGGATTCATCATCATCATCATCATTCTTTCATACACGTTAACTGTAATAAAATACTCTGAAAGTAATCTTATAAAGTGATCTTAATTACTTTAGGGTATTTTATTATACCATAGAAAATATAATTTTAATAAATCTTTGTCTTATAATACTGTTTTTGATCTAAAACATTCAACCATTAGAAAACATCACATTTTTAAAGTAGGTATCATATATCACTATTTTGCTCTATTCTAAATAATAGTTTTTCTTGTAATAATAATAAATAACAGCTCCGCTGAGCAGTAAAGGGATTAATTAAAACTATTTGAAACACTAAGACATTTATATAGCGTAGTAAAGAATTTGGATAAAACAGAATTGTATATTTAAAAAAATATTACCTATTACAGAATGTTAGGGTACTTAGGCTCTAGTAGCGAATAGAAAATCTTTTTACATTAATTCTTTCTTCTTATTACACAAATTAAACAAAGCGAAACATTCGTCATTTAAAATCGTTTTTATAAAAAAATACAACATTATCAAATAAACCTAATATTATGACATCTTATTTTATAATCCATCGAGTGCAAATCTACTGCCATACATTTATACATCCATTAAGCAATACATAGGATATAGATTTTATGTTAAAGCTAGAGTTAACACCAATATATAGAATCGTGCAAGAGGGTTAGGAAAATAGCAACAGTACAGATTTTTTGGAGTGGTGTAGATTTAGACTTTTCGTATCTTCGTAGCCTAGACAAATAATAATAATAGACTGATTCAAATGTTTACCCCAAAGAAAATAGGATAGAATTTGTGATAATATTTTTAGAATTACATTTTCAAAGCTTATTTTTGAGCTCGTTTTCTTGCGCTATGGGAAGATATGTTTAGAGTTTTTCTACGAATGATATTAATAGAAGTTTATCTATTCTACTTGTTTCTACAAGAAATTGAAAGTTATATCTATACAGTTTCTGAAAACAAGTTGAAAAAAAAAATTGAATTTTGTTTATCCCTGATGAGAGAAAATTGCGACTGATACATTTGTACGGAAAACAGGAAAATTAAAAAAAATGTTGATAGGCGTGTTTACTTTCAGAAACTGTAAGATGTTAACATTAAATATATAATTATTTTGGCATTTATTTTGGCTTAGGTTAGATAGAATAGAGAGTTAGTTATAAGTTAGAAAGATGTTGACAAAAGTACTACGATTAGACAGACTTGGCTTGACTCTGACGCGCCCATCCAAATAAATATTTATTTTGAAACTTGCCTGTCAGCTTGCCTGATTGTCTCAATTTATTCATATCGTGGTGAAACTTCTGATACTGAAACACCACATTAAACTGATATACTCCATTTCCTTATCCAAAGTGAGAGCTAAGGTAGAAAGCAAAATAATACAGAAATTTTTAGGTGAAGAGATGTGTTTTCTTTAAGGGAATTGTTAGAGAAAGTAAACCTATTTTGAGCTTTTTCCTGTCTGGAATTAAATATATAAATATAGGTATTTTAGAAAGTTTACTCCGTATTTTACAAGGTTTGAAATATTTTTATCAAACCACCAACTATTTTCCAACACAAAAATAATATAGTTCGATAAATATTCACAACAATAAAGCAAACTCAAAGTTACGTATCTTGGCCTTGAGCAAGTCTTAAGGTGAGGAGAAATGGAATAAAACGAACATAAGATCCTATCCAACAATACTGTATTTATTAAACTACCAAGAAAAAAGCTCATAACAGGCCTATAGGACGGAGTGCTGACGTTTTATTGCGTGCTTAAGGAGTGGGGGCTTCAGGGGTATCCTCTTCCTGGATCTTCGCCAGCGCCAGGAGTATCATGGTCAGCTGCTTCCTGCTGATCTTGCCGTCGCTGCTGTACTCCACGCCCTGGAGGATGGTTTCCTCGAACTCTAGCAGGTCTTGGGCGTCGTAGTCCTGGAATGAGAGACAGATGTTTTTTTAAATAATTTTCTAAATGTTTAAGAGTTAAAGAAAATTTGTTGTGGAATGTAAGAAATTAAATTGCACTGTAAGTACAAAAATCCTGAACAATAATAAAAAATACGCTGTAAATTTTGCATTTTTAAAATTCCTTAGTCTTATCAGCTGTATTTTTACACATTCGTCGATAATACAAAACTAACCTTTTTGACTAATTCCAGCAAGTCTTTTAAAAATCCTTTGAGTTCTTCGTTTTCAATAGATCCGTTGTTATCCTGTAAAAAAAGAAATATATAACTACATACATACAATATACATAATTATATGATTAATCACATGACTTGGTTCAGATTATGTACAATCGAGCCAATAAACGAACGCTGATGTCCGAGAAAATACTTACCTAATAAGTTTCTGAGATGGTCTATGAACAGCGATAAGATAAGGTCTGACAGATCAACGCACCTTCTGAAGAATGGAATCATCATACCATATTCAAATAACTGATTCAGTCAGCATCATAAACAAAAGAAAACTCACAAAGTGATTGTCAATTTCGTGTTTCCTTCATGGAAGTTACAAGACCTACGTACAGTCAGCAAAGGCGATTGCTGGGCAGTGACGCTCGAAATGGATAAGATTATTTCAAGAAACTATTCATCGATTTTCATTCGTATATTTGTTGCAGTAAATCAATTGTACATATATGAAATTTCATAAAAATGAATAAATAAATTCGTGAAATAATCTCATTCGTTTCCAGCGGGCCTGCCCAGATGTCTCCTTTGCTGATCAACACACTACAGAGGCCATGTCCTAAGATTTAGGTTTATTTTAATTTACTTACTCTATCATATAGAGAAAACACCCTTTCGATGTCGTCTTTCGTTAGTCTCGTAGCGCCCTGTTAAAAAAATACGTAAAGTACACACATAATAACTAACAGACATTATTATATATTTGTACCTGATGTTTGCTTCAAAACTGCATAATATTTTGATATTTATGGAAATGAAGATTATTAACTATTAATTCGCACCAAGAATTAAGTAAAAATAACTTAAACTTTCCAGGTTTCTAGTAACATTAATAACAAATTTTCCATAGTATCTAAAATAATATTATTAGTTAGTGATAGATTATTAAAGCATAGTTTTACCAGTTTTACCTAGAGTCTAGTATTCTATGTACAAAATTATAGAACGCCATTTACAAGTCAATAAAAAATAAGTGCCATGTTAAAGTAATAGAAAAGGACTAAATAATTACTTTAATACATTTAGATCGCAGATTAGTGACAACACATGCTTTATTATAGTGTACGGTAAATTTTTCATATAAGTACGATGTGTTGAGACTTATTTGCAATCAAAAGTAATGCTATCTTAATCTTATAATTAAGTTTAGGTATTGTTTTAGTGTTTTTATTAAGTACATACACTATATTCTAGTTTTTACTATTTATATTTACCTATTTATTATTATATTTTGTACTTCTGTAGTTTATAGGAAGAATTACCACTGTAATTTATGCACTGATTTTTGTTTAAAATGTTAATGAACTTGCCGATTGCACTACCGTGTCCTATTACTTAACTATTATTATTGAGGTTATAAATATAAATAATTCAAATTTAATTTTCGAAAGAATTTAAAAAGAGATGTGCCTTACTTATACCTAAACTAGCTTTCCGCCCCGCGGTTTCACCCGCCGCTAAAAGTTTTCCCGTGGGATTGAGTTCCCACGGTAAAAAGTTGTTTTTGTCCTTGATCAGGTTATTGTCATTTAGCTGTTAGTATGACCACATCTAAAAGATTCTTTTATTTCTGTGTGAGTGTGATATTTTTCGTGGTAAAAAGCTGATATTGCTACGCACGCGCATCGCACAGTGAGCGTAGCTTTCTAATAGTGAAAGAATTTTAAAAATAGGTCTATTAATTTTCGACTTCAATGATGACAAATTAAGAAACAAACAAATAAACTAACATACATACACAACACATATATACTTACAACTCTTTAATTAATGTATTAGTGATGGATGATAATGCTCGAAAGAGGCAAGCACCATCCCCTATTCTTTGTTACCACGTATCTTAAAAAAGGCTGAACCTATCGAGTGGGATATCAAAAACAATGGTAGTTAAAAGGATAGTACAAAAATATATTTTTTGCAAGATTCTTTCAACCCCTTTTCGTTGATTTCTACTAACCAAAAATTGCTCATTATGGTGAGTAAATTTCGTAAAATTGGTACCTATCTCGATGCATCTTATAATTTCGTTGTGCTCTTAGTTCCACATCAGATTAACTTAAAATATCAAAATAGATATATGTGTGCCTATAAAATTTGAGGAGTTTCCGTCATTTCTCATGGATCCCACGATCAAAATTAGATTTTGCTGGACGGGGAACTAACATTGAAATATACCCTTTCTAATAAAAAAAAGAATCTTTCAAATCGGATAAAATAAATTACGGAATTTTGAGGTAATATAGGTAGATAAAAAAACGTACATCCTTATTGAGAACCTCCTCCTTTTTTTATTTGAAGTTGGTTAAAAAAAGTTAGTCTGGTTCGATGACGTTCATCTGTCAAATTATCAAAACACAAATTTGCTCTAAGAAGTTCTTGAATAAAAAGGTTTGCAATGGTTAGAAATCAAGAAAAAGAGCTGTTTATATTATTACAAACTTTCATCACCTATTTAACCCCCTTAAGGATAAAAAATCCAAAAACTCTGATACACTTGTCCATTAATTTTTGGTTATTAGCCTAAACACAAAATTATAAGATCCTAACTACAAAACTGGCGGAGTTTCCATACAAACTTCCATCCCGTATTTTACCCCTTTAGTGGTAGAAAATCCAAAAACGCTAAAACACGTATTCATTACTTTTAAATCATTACCCTAAATACAAAATTTTAAGATCCTAACTGCAAAACTAACGGAGTTTCCATACAAACTTCCATACCGTATTTAACCCTTTTAGGGGTAGAAAATCCAAAAACGCTGAAACACGTATTCATTACTTTTAAATCATTACCCTAAATACAAAATTAGAAGATCCTACGTTCAAAATTGACGGACTTTCATACAAACTTCACACCCCCTTTTTACCCCTTTAAGGGGGGAAAATCCAAAAATCCTTTCTTAGTGGTAGGTTTCGTTATAAAAGGAACCTGCTCTCCATATTTCACGATTCTAGCTTTAGTAGTTTAGGCTCTGCGTTGATGAATCAGTCAGTCAGTCAGTCAGTCAGTCAGTCAGTCAGTCAGTAAGGACAAACGATTTTATAAGTTTAGATGGTAGAGTAGGTTTTTTAAATCAAGTCAATCAGTGCATAAATATAGGGTGTATCAAATGAGGACTCACCTCGATGCCCTCCTAGTGCGGTGCGGGACACAAGCCAAGTGTTAGACAGGCAGAGAGACAGGCAAACAAACATAATACATGCTGTATTGTATTAATATAAGACAGAGTATCTGCCTATATTAGTAATTGTTCGTGTATATTTTTGTAAAATCTTTTGTAAGTAAAGATTTTATTTTACAAAGAAAGGGACATATTTTTACGAGTCGAAAGTAGTTAGAATAGTAACAATAATTAATCATAGTTATGTAGGTTACATAATGAAATGTTTATGAATAAAATGGCTATAGAATGTTATATGCATTGATGTTATTTATATAGCGTTAGAGCGCGTGCGCGTTATAATATTACGTAAGTATATGTAACATGTAATTTAATGGATAATTATATGAATGTGTGTGGATTTGTATATGATATTATGTTGATTTTTAGAACAATACAAAAGCAAACAAAGAGGAAATAATCGCATTGTTTAGTATAAAATAAATACATATACAGTGAAATATATTCATGTAGATTTTTTGAGAGTGACTAATTTATAAAAGCATACTATAGCAAAAGTAGAAGAACTGCGTAGATCTAGAGATCTAGAAAATAATAAGGAATCAAAAAATATAATTGAAATAAACAATTTCATTTAGGCGTCTTTTTAACAGACTTGGCTACCTCTACCGTGCCCCTTCAAAATTGTGTTTTTAAGCAGGAAACGATTGGTTTTGGGGCATAGTGAATTTTTTGTTAAGTATTCCAATTTGTCTTAAAAGTCACCTAAATGTTTTTTTACTATTTATAATTTATATGTTTACATGCGTTTACTTAAGTGTACGTAAAACAAAGATAAAAGCATAAAAATACAAGGTTCAACATGATCATGATCCATGGGGCGTTTTCACACGAGATGATGAATGAAGGTGCCCACAAACACAGCTTCTTCTTCTTTCAACATATTTTCCCACGGTACCCTCCAAGCGATTTTGTGTTGTATCGGGATGAGTATAAGGTTTGTTTTCGTACCTCTCAATACCGAAAGATACGAAGATTCCCACAGACGCCGCCTATAAGATATATTTTCATAGCTCAGATAGTAAGATACCGAAAATAAACCTTATTATATCCCGATACATGGAAAAGATGTCGAGCTGTGAGCGATATCTTATTGTATCTTGTACTTACTTCTATTTACGTTTCATAGAGATATGTCTGCTTCATGGTCGATATCGTGTTGTTATCATCGTCTAGTGTGAAAGCGCCCAATCGCATAGAAACTATATTTTATTCCATTATCCCAGTATTCGCGGATAAAATATTCCGACCACGCAGCACTTCGCACGCGATCATTCCATCTCGGCACAGTAAAGAAGTTTGTACTACATTTTCTATTAATATACGGAGTGTAAGGCACAGCTTCCTGAAAACTAAAGGGGTTGCTCAGTCAACGAAATTGAACAACTAACACAAATATGCATTCTATCAGAAAAAAAAGCGTGTGTACCGAGCACACGTGCCAGAAGTGAAACTTCTTTGCCATTTTTGATATATAATAGTCCTCCCAACCGATTTTCGGTGACGGCGGCCAATCTCCCAGAGATCAGCCAACTGCGCGGGACTAGTTTTTAGTGCCCAAGTGTTTGCGCAACACACAAGTGCACTCTCTATTCCTTCAATCTCTTATTCTGATGGGACAGATTGACTGACACGACCAGAGAGAAATCAGGCGCAGGACCGACTATTTACATGCCCATTCGACAGCATGGATCATCTTACTTTTCGGACAATCAGGTGATCAGCCTGCAATGTCCTAACCAAACTAGAAACAACAACACAAAGTCATTGTCCCATTGGCATCGGCTCGAGTGTAACAAACGGGACAAACGGGACAATCTAAAATCATCCCCGCCTCATCATGACGCTTAGCCCGTGACGCGACTTTGTACTCTCAACGCGAGTTTCACTTCAATAATTATTTTGGGGGTTCCATCCTCATACGAACTGTCTGATTCACATGGTCATTTTGTATAAGGAAATATTTATTATTTATTTCCTTAATAACTGGTGGAAGTTGTTCAGTTTTGTTGACTGAGCAACTCTTTTCTAATTTCTAATCTGTCCCTTACATCTGGCATGTAGTACAAATCTCTTAGCTGAGACGACTCAAGATGTGAATGATGGATGACTGCCCTATTACGTATCGATTATTCTATCAAAATACAACAAGTCATCCTTGATTTGATAACATTGCCTTCTTGAGTTTCTTTCATGCTATTCTATTCATAATTTCATAGGCTTATTCTTAGAAAATGATAAATGTAACAAAAGTCTTGACATGACTGACGCTCCTATTTCTTCTTTTGCTATAAATAATCCAGTGGAATATTATTTCTAGAACAATTTGTGGAGACTGGATACATTTGGTTTGGATTACGTAACGCCATTTTTTTTCGGGTTAATTGATCTTTATAAAGGAAAACTTCGTAGATAATAGCTACGCGAACTAATTTCATACATTTTTTGTTATTTTATTATTATTTTTAAATGGAAGTAATCGCCTTTACTTTTGCAGTTAACTGCACTTACGTCATAGATATTAGGTAGTTATCAAAGTTGGCTTGGCTATGGCCATTTAAAATAATCTTTTACAATATAAAATGGGCTCTAGAGTTCTTTGTTTGTCGCGTGTACATAATTGTTGTCGTCAACAATTTTGATTGCCACCAAGATATACGTTCTGTATGTTATGAAAATGTATCAGTAAAAGTTCATCTTTATAAAATGGTAACGTAAAATAAATTATTTTTTATGTTTTATTTTAACTTAAGGGCTAGATGACCTGTATTCGACTTGGCGGTGACACTTCCGTGCCTCCAGATGTGGTTTAATGGTACCTATGATACGATACATAACGGGAGACTTTGCTGTGGGCTTTATCTTTGCCTTTACGGTATAGAATTAAACGATACGTAATAAATAGGGCAGCAGAAAAGCAGAAAAAGAAAAATGATGGGCTCGTTGCTCGTTAATATGGCGGCAACATGGCGGCCATCTTTTTGGCGGGAACTCAGCTGTCAGTGTCACTTACCTTGAACACCTGTCTGCACAAGAAGTTTTCTTTGACCGGGAGGAGTCTGAAATCATGAAACATTTTGAAAACTTTTCAGTTAAATTAGAGTTTACCTGGAGTTTACTTAGGCCCGTATTTATAATCAGCTCTCAAGAGAGACAGCGAGTTTGAGTTCGTATCAGAAATGTCATTCCAGTACAAAATTACCTGTCAAATCCGCACTCAATATTGCTCTCAATCTTGAGATCGCTTTATAAATACGAGCCTTAATTTGTAGGCTAACTACGTACTAAAACGGGGTTCTGGATGTTATGTTATGTATATTTTATCGCAGACAAAAGGGGATGTAACCTTTTTGGCATAGTGTGAATGGCGACCCTTATATTTTACAAAAATCTTTTGGCGCACGATTAGACCTAAACTATTCGATTCTACACGTAAAAATAAACCTAAACTATACTTGGTGATTTTTGCCTAAAGCGTCACATTAGGTACTGAGATATTTTCATTTAAGAATTGATTTTTCGTTATTTCGATATCTTTGATTTAAAATATGTATGTATCTCGGTAATGAATGTGACGCTGAAGACAAAAATCTCAAAAAGTATTGGAAAGTTAAGTTTTACTCACTTTGCCATTTCGGAGAGCTGTAATCTGCCATCCTTATTTGAATCGAAGACTTGTAACTGTAAAATATAAATATAGGTAGTGAATAATTTAAAAAAAAAAGTGTTTCCATACAAAATGACTCCAACAGCTCTGTGCCTGACACCTTTCGTAGGAAGACCTAATTTTATTTATATTGCAACCTATGTCCAATACTCAAATGTTTACTGCCTAATACTTTAATTTTTTAAACAGTAGTTTAGTTTTATGATCTTAACAAGCACCTTTCATGTGAATTTAATCTGATTACTAAACTTGATTCACGTCGTCAATTTATGCTACAACAAATCTTATACAACTTATTCCAAAATATGTCAAATAACAATAATATTAATGGTAGCAATTCGTATTTGCAATATACGCGACCTAACTAATATAAGTCCGTACCTGTCACTTTCTATCATGAGAAAACAGAACGGGATGGCAATAATTTTAGTTGCGATTTAGGTAGGGTGGTTACGAATCGGGCCCAATGTCACTTAAAAACTAAACTTAACCTAAACAAAAAGTGCGCAAAGGTTCCCATAGACTCGCAGCATTACCGCGTTGAATCAAGCACCTGTGATATAATATGAAAGAAAGAAATTATAAATTCACTTTGGTGATTGAAAAATCTCGTTGTATATATTTTTTTTTTAACGTTTTCCCATAATAAAAGGGAAGGCGAAGAGCTTGAGCCCATGCAGCCTAGTCTTTAGTATTTGTTCTTCCGTTGTTCGCTTCAAAAATAACGTCTTTAGTGTATTTTCTATCGTTGTATAAAGTCATTTCCTTTTAGGGACGACCAGAAATTCTCAATATTGTCTATTTGCATTCAGACATTGTGGATTCCCTCTCGTTATCGGTTTCCGACTCCAATATGCCACCACTTTGATATTCCACTTGCGTTTGAAAGGCAGGTCGTCAAAATAGAGGCTTAGGCTTTGACATGGCTTTTACCGATCAGAATTCAGTTCTGTATAGTGGACCTAGTAGCTTAAGAGTAAGCGCCCCCCCCCATTCGTAAAAAAATCGTATCTCGAAAAATATAGACCTTTTTAAAACTTTGTTCTACTATTTTCTTAATGTTATTCGAAAAATGCTTTCAATACAAAGGTCTTCTCATCTGTCATTTTGTATGGATAAGTCAAACTTTTATATTTTCCAGCTAAAAATTTTCTGCTTTGGGAAAGTTGTTTGTTATCATTAGTAAAACATGTGGTTTAAAGGAACGCAGTACTTTTTTTACACCCTGTATTTCAACTAACCATAGTATCTGTGTACTCTATGAGTTTGTCTTCTGAAACGTCGTTGATTTTCTTCGCTTCTTTCAGCAAGTCCCGGAGGAAATTCTGAAAAACAGTAAAAAGAAACACTTTATTTCTCTCATACATGATACAATATACAAAACTTTCGGCCTACTAGCTCTAACAAAGGGTCATAGAATTAAAACTCTACATAACATAATACATACATAATCAAACAGAAAAGTAGGTAGGTAGGTATCTAATCCTGCTCGTAGATGTTGAATTATAAAAAAAAACCATATAAGGTAAAAATATACAAAAATATATTAATACGTATACCTACTTCTGAGGACGCACAAAAACGGCATAGTACCACTGATCTACTATTATACTAGCGTATATGGAACAGCTATCACGAACACACGACATGTCCCCAAAATTCAATAAGGCGCCCGCACGAATTTCGTCCGTATTTAATTTTTAAGGGTTTATTGGCCTCGATTCACGCCGTCCAGTTACTAATTCTAATTCTTAGAAGCACTGTCACTTTCTTTTATTTGACATAAGAACAGGATAGCAAATAAACACATGACATTGACATTCCTAATCTGACATAAGACTGCTTAAATAACGTAAAATTAGTGAGCACGCTCTATGGTCATTCCTTATTTAAAGCGCCGTACGTCAAATTAGGAATGTCAAAGTCACGTGTTTGTTTGCTATCCTGTTCTTATTTCAAATTTAAGAAAGTGACAGCGCTACTAAGAATTAAAATTAGTAATAGTGCGTCCTGAATTAGCGCCATTGACGTAATTACTTATGAAAACATATTCTTTTTATATTAATACCCAGTGCGATATGTTTCTAACTTTTTAACTCTTTTTTATGAAAAATCGAGTCAGACCACTAGTATGAACCATGTGTGCATGCACACATCTTAAATGGGACATAAAGTGCTTGGATGATGTCTGCTCCATATATTAGCTCAGTGCATAGTATATACGTAGGTATGTATAGCACGTCTACTCGCTACACTTATTGAAAATTTATGTAAATCCCCTCTAGAACGAACTCTTATGTAAAATGTAGGTAAATATAAACAACCTTCGCGATTATGCGATACAACGACTTGGTTTTAGCGAGATTACAAACTTACTTGTCGTATAATTACTTTAATGGATTAAGTTAAGTACAGTACACGTTTTAGGCATTATAATAACTGCTTGAGCCTTATGTATTGTAGGTAGTGGGCACATTATCACTTTCTCTTTATAAAAGAAAGAAACAAATAGCGAAATAGCTAAAAAAACACTAGGTACCAAGATCTTCATTGCTTCGTTAACCTGCACCTCTCCATACAAAAGGCGATAACGGTTCCCACCTCGTAAACGAAGTCCGATTCCTATAATTTTTGGAAATGATGTAGATATTATACTTAAAAACTAGGTTTGCACATTTTATTTTTTTGAAATATACACTTCCAAAAAGAATATGACCTCTTTTTCATTCCTGTTCAAATATTGCGAAGGTCATATAATTTTATAACTGTGACATTTCTAAAAAATAAATACGTACAAACATAATTATATTTTAAGTATATCTACACCATTTCCAAAAAATATAGGAATCGGACTATTTTACGGGGTGGAAATCGATATCGCCTTTTGTATAGAAAGCTGCAGCTTAACACTCCTCTTAGGCCCGTATTTATAATCAGCTCTCAAGAGTGACAGCGAGTTTGAGTTCGTATCAGAAATGTTATTTCAGTACAAAACGACCTGTCAAATCCATAATTAATATTGCTCTCAATCTTGAGATTGCTTTATAAATACGAGCATTAATCTTCTTCTTCTCTTATCGAGTGGTTTTTCGAACCGACGTAAGACTCAATAAACCCTTGTGTCAGAGTTTTTGAACCGCTCCTAATAGCATAGCTTCTAGGCCTCTTACACGGTTTGTGCCACTACCAGTACCAACGACAGCGGCCGACGGCTTAACATGCCTTTCGAAGCACGGAATATGATACAGCCTGCATTAAAATTGCCTTACTGGTTTACTAATATTACCTATACTTAAGGAACAAGTAGCTATATCGATACAACTTTTAATGTTCACCAAAATTCTCGTCTTCCGCTATATTTCTACCTGTTTAGTTTCCCCACATCTCTTTGTAGGAAGTTGGGCGGTCGCCAGAGATTCAGCCTTTGATTCTGCGCTCAAGGCTCTTTTAAACTCTTAAAATGAATTGTCTTTAAACTGATTTCACGACGTTCCTCTAGCTTAGTTGAAATTGGTTTGAAATAGAATTTGGAGGTGGACTTTAAGTTTGGGTATATTATTGTTATAAATTTATAAAAATATTCTGTAATTATTATTAAACTAGGGATCTTAAATGAATGAGTAAGTAAAACAATTTTATCTACACTCATGTCGTAAATCCTTCATTTACTTATCAGAAACGCTAAGCAAATGATATACCTTTCGATGCAGCCGTGACTAAGGAACCATACAAATTTCATTTCGTTATCGCAAAGCTGTAACAAAATGAAGTTTTTTTTTTAATTTTTACGCAGATGCTTGCTATTTGAGCAAACTAGAAAAGAAGAAATAATGATTACTTTATTTTTTCTTTAATTTAAATTTGTTGTATGAGTGTAGATAAACTATTGTATGAAACTGTACATAATTAGTATTTAACACTCGTGTATACTTTTATGAAACTCGCTGCGCTCGTTTCATAAACCACACTCGTGTTAAATATCCCTCATTATGCAACAGTTACATAAATAGCTAATTGATGCAGTTTTTGGCATGATAAAGGGCGCTGTGAATGTAATTTTAAATTTGAATTTTTTAATGTGTACTTTTAAGAAGGGGAGGGTAATAATTTCACTGCAGTACTTTACAAAGTCCGTTCAATATCTCGTGAATGACATGACCACCTCAATCAGACAATTTGAATGCCATATTTTTTCGTTTCCTGAAGGAATTTCCTGGTGAAAGTTGTTCAGTTTCGTTGACTGAGCTGCCCCTATCAGTTTGTGGTACGCTGTCCCACCCGAAATACGTTTGGATATTTAAGTTGTTTTTTTTTAAATATATTTATTAAACGACTCCAAAACAAAGGAGGAGGTTCTCAATTCGGTTGTATGTTTTATTACCTTTAGTTCGTCTGCCTCAATGTATCCGCTGCCGTCTGTGTCGTATTCCCGCCAAATCTGAAATGATGGAACATAATATCGATTTATCTAAATTTACCCGAGTGGACTCGAATAGATTCTGATGGGTTCAGAACGATTTATGAGGGCCCTTTTCTGTTTTTAGAAATTGCCAGTAACCGGCGAAGAGGAAATGGAATCTAAAATATACTTAAGTTTTT
Organism: Scrobipalpa atriplicella; assembly: GCA_029255725.1. Classification (NCBI taxonomy): domain Eukaryota; kingdom Metazoa; phylum Arthropoda; class Insecta; order Lepidoptera; family Gelechiidae; genus Scrobipalpa; species Scrobipalpa atriplicella. The sequence continues at coordinate 14,661 of JARACY010004133.1, read as the reverse complement.
TGTTGGAAAGACCAGCTCTATTAATACCTGCAGTACCAATTCATGTCTCAATTCATGAGATGTTTAAAGAATAAAATTAAAAAAAAAACAAATATGTACCAAGTCCTTGTGGAGCCTGTAGCCGTCGCAACATGAACTGAACTGAATTTCGTTAAAATTTAAATATCTTCTCTACTTTTATTAACTAATCAGATGTATCTCTAGTTACTTTAGGGATATGATCTCCCATTTATTATATTTGTAAGATCAACATTTTGCCTAAATTTAAATAATATTGCTGTATTATCTGAATAGCGAAGGCCAAATTTCCAAATTTGTTGATAGAGTTATCATATTAGTTTGCGTAGGCTGTCTTCAAATTCGTCAAGCAGGTATTAAATTATCCGCATGATTAAACAACGTTAATAATTAATAAGACTACCAATTCGAAAGATGACGATTTCACTCGCTGTTTGAATATAATTCAGGGGACTGACTTATGAAGTGAATTCTGACCAATTGGGTACTTGACTGGGTAGCTTAAAAAATTCAAAACGTTTATACTTAAAACTGATGGCTAAAAATATTGTGGATTTCATTCATCATTTAAAAAAAAAAATCACATTTCCATTTTAACAATCGAATTAAAAGTATATAAGTTATTGATTTGATAAGTCAATATTTACTAAAATGTGACGTCATAATTTACTATTTTTATACAAAAAAGCGTTTTTGACATTTCATAAAAAGTTGCTGATTTGACTAGTTGGAAAGTAGCCAATTTCTAATTCTGAAGCTAAATATTAGACCTCTCCAATGATAGCGGCAGCCAACTAATAATTTGGTGCATCAAGCTTTCGATGCGAGCGGCAAAGCTTTCTCGATTTAAGAAATGTAAAGCTGTCCGGGTGGCACTAAGTAGGTAAATTTTATGAACTCGTGGCCAGGCCAGGCCTGGCTCGTATTAATAAACAGCTCTTGAAACTGACAGCGAGTTTGAGTTCGTATCAGAAATGTAATTTCAGTACAAAACGGCCTGTCATATCTATATTTAATATTGCTCTTAATGTTGAGATCGCCTCATAAATACCATCTTTAGTTCTGGGCTTACCTTCATAAACTCGACGCTGGACTCCAATGGGTTGTCGAAACGGAACAGCAGTAAGAAGTTCTCCTCCATCGGTAACAGCTGCGCCAACTGACAACAAACAATAATTCCTCTAAAACACACGATCACTCTATTGCATGATTAATAGTATAGTATACCTCTAGGACCAGTACCACCGAGTAGTACCTACCTCATGGGAACTAGTGAGATATGTAGGGGCAAGACATAGGTGTTGCTATTCTGACCAGGCATCATACGGGCATAGTATCTATCACCCATGTTTTGTGTTTTCTTAAAGTGCCGCTAGAATTGCGGGATTAATTAGGTACCATAAACTGCGAAGCAGGAAATATCAGGGTCAGCCATTTAAATAACCCTATTTATAAAGTTGTCAAGCGTTCGAATGATATTTTTATTTCCATCGTCGTTGTCGCTTTAACATAGAAAACACGTGTCATTTTATTTTCGCGAAAAATATCAAAGAATAGTCACAAATAAGTCTTTTAAAATTCATGACAGTTACATGAAAGTAGAGAAGATATGAAAAGGTTGAGACGGCGTTTAAACTTGTGCTTAAGTTGAAACTTGCGCGTATAGAAGTTCGATACAAAGTCCTGGGCTAATAGACCGAGAGCCAGTGAACAAATAGAGCAGAAGATATTCTACACAACCCTCGCCACTTTTGACCCGCTGTTTTTTTAGACAAGTCAGTGACTTTAACTGTACAATGCCTTTATTTTTGGTAATAAATAAATAAATTAATATTATTACTACAATTCAAACTAGAAAGGGACCTTCTTATAGGGGGTGGGTTTGTAGCAGGAAAATTTAAACTATACTATATGCTTGTGGATGTGTGTTCTGACACGCGCCTGTGTGTGTATGCGCAACTACAGGTTTACCATGGCGAACTCACGCACACTAAGGCAATGCACGTGTTGGTACTTACACACAAGTATGGCAAAGCGGCCGTCGTGAAGTTAAACAACTGACTATACCAAGTTTAGTCCATGGTCAGCCCCATAGCAAGTGTTAAACTAAAATTACGAGTATGACTTTCAACAGTCTACTGTTACTGTTCTGATCACAGGGAACGCTATTTTCTTCGTGGGCTCTGCGACTATATTCAAGTTGCCGTGTTTTCGTGCAGTTTCCTGACAATGCGAAAGCTTTTGGCGGGTCTAAGTGCTTCTGTGTTATCGGGAGAAGTTGTCCCCGTATTTTGTTAGTAAATATGTATATACGTTGGTACTTGGGGAAGCAAAGTTTAGAAATGTATTCGTAGTTTCTTCTTGGTTACAAGTACAACACTTATAGTATCTCACTGTGAAGTGATTTCGGCTGAAGGACTTGTTTCCACGCCAACTCTTAAAAAGAAAACTACATTGGGTCTGCTTGGGTCTGGTTCCCTTCTGGGTTGCGGAGGTTAGATGGCAGTCGCTCTGTTTAAAAACCAGTACCCTCGTCCCTAGATTAGGTAGCCGACCCCGAGAGATACGGGGAAAAGGCTAGGAAGATGATGATACTTAGGACATAATTTGTACGCACCTCTCGTATGTCGATCTTGCCGTCCTGGTTGTCGTCGTAGGCCTCCATGAAACACGCCTTAAGTTCCACCAGCATGGAGTCTGACACAGCCTGTGGACAAGGGAACATAAAATTTAACTTTTGATATATTCATGCATCAAGTTCCTCTTCCTACCCTGTAAGGTTATACAGGCGTGATTATTATGTATTTAGAAATAGATTCATTGGCAGCGTTAAAAAAATTATCAGGCACGCCCAAAATTTGTAGGAAATTATTGCTCTGCCTATCCCGAAAGGGATGAGGGCGCGTATAGTTAACTATATTGACAGCACAAACATTGATATTTGTCGGTCACATGGCAAGAAGACGCAGTTTTTTATGTAGATTTATATCACACTCGGTTCAATTGTGATTAAAACACCCGATATTTTTAACTCTTCAGCTGGAATGAGGGACAAAACATCCATAATTCTGCTCCCCTAAGGACTGCGACGTTTCATCTCGGAATATTCAAACACTTTTATTTTCCCAACTTTTAGGGTTCATCCTTCAAAGTACCTACTTCAAGGGCTTGAGAAAAAAATGGTCTTTTACGTCATCAAGTGGCCAAAAAAACGAGTATGTTTGAATAAGAAACACATTAGAAATAAGTAGAAATAGTTGTGTCATGATAATATAATACATAGCAGATTTTACGTCGATAAAAAAAAATTACCGGTAGGCAAAGTAAGCATTTTTTTTTATTAGAGCATCATCAAGCTAAAGTTAAGAATGTGCCAGAACCAAAGAGAAGGTAAAGACCAATTTTTTCGAAATAAATAGATAAAAATATCAGAATGGAATTTCTCCTCAATCAATATTTCTACCTCTGAACTAAAACAGTAACACAAGCGAACAAACAACAGCCACTATGGAACCCTAAGTAGGTACATTCCAATATCATGCTTGGAGACATTCCTTTTATTTCATACTCTGTTCCAACTTTCCGGAAACGCCGCCGCCGCCATTGTGCTCGGCCAGTAGATCCCGTTGGAAAGGGAAGCAATTTCAAACTTAGAACGCTGTGTCGTCACCGCGTTTTGGAATGGTTCTCAATTTGAATTCAACATAAATTTTCCAACTTCTGAAATTGCGTTCGAAAACCTTAGGAAAACTCTTGCGGTGACTCTGTCGTTTGCAGTTTTGGAATTCACTGCTTAGTTGGAAGATTCAACCACGGGATTCAACTGAACATCATTCCAAAAATGCTTTGAATTTTTAAGTTATTCTTCGTTAGGTATAGAACGGAAGACCGTGTTGCTCTAAGGGTAAAGGTAAGCTAAGCTTATACATTTATTCGATTGTATTTACAATACGGTTTGTACATGAAATAAATAATAGCTTTCAAGGTAAACTCAATGAAGATAACTAGGTACTGCGCAAATAAACCATGTCATGGCTTGCCAAAAGAATCACAAATCCAGTCCATACAGCCAAGCGTTGACAGATTTATCATGTCAATGCTTGCACAAGAGTTTCCCAACCAATAAAGTTAAATTCATGAATTGTCGAGGTGGTTTCTGAACGCGGTTTGGCAGAACTGTTGGCTGGTTGGCTGTATGCCAATCACGGCCTGTGCCTGTGAAGGAAGGCACATGAGTGAGAGGATGTGAATTTGACAAATTGTGCGCCAAATTGTTGCGGAGCGCGATTACTGAAGATGCCAACTTTTACGAAACTTGTAATTTAAATGTTTTAAAACCTTTAAAACAGGTTCCTCGTATGAATTCTACTTTGAGAATTTGTGCTTAGAGCAAACAGTATTTTATGCATTTTATGTCATACGTTATTCATAATTTACACGTCGTCTTATAAAAGAATTATTATTAAAAAAAACAATCTTGACCTTATAACCATCCTTCCTTAGTTCCTGTTAATTTTATACCACGGTTGAGGGAATATGTGCTAAGAGCAAATATTGTTAGATAGCCAATAAATAGTCAAGGTAGTTTCTGAACACTTACAGTCTTGGCTGCAAGCCAAATGTAGCATGTGCCTCATATTAGGGGATGCGAATTTGAAAAATTGCGCGCCATATTGTTACGAATCATGGAAGAAATAAATTTGTAGGCTTAGTAGTATAGCAGACACTAAACTTTTCCTTATTTCGATGGTAGATTTTGAATAAACTTCAAACCAGAATCGTCTTGTGAAACTATCATAGAAATATTTTATAAGTAGAACCCACGGAGAACTTACTTCTTTTATAATTCAAAAGTTAAAAATTTATAGCTATTATTATGGTTTGGTGATATACTGGCTGGCAATGACAGAGCTGTAGGTATAGTGTTTTTTTTATCGTACCTATGGCATTACTTATTTGCTGCGAGGTCCAGAGGACAGGTGCAGCAGCCGGATTTGTTACACCTTTGGCACCACCGCACCCGGACGGACGTGGAGCAACATCGACCAGTAACGACCACTATTAGAAACAGTGATCGGGACCGACGGCTTAACGTGCCCTCCGAAGCACGGAAACCGTTTTCTTCCAGACAATCAGGTGGATTCAGCCTGCATTGTCCTAACCAAACTGGGGTATAGCGGTAGGTTGTATAGAAGAAAAGAGAGAAGAAAGGCTCTTCTGCCCAGCAAAGAAAATCAGTTCAGTCTTTACAGAAAGCAAAAGACTGCAATTATTATAAATATCCGTCTTCCAACTCATATATAATAGAGTTGCCAGACATGAACGTGGCACTAAGCCAGTTGCCAGACTTGTGGCTTAGCTTGCTTAACGTCATGGAATAAACGTGATTTAAGTATTTTATTCAAGTTTAAGTGTATATTCGACTATAATGCCTGTCATCTGGTACTGTATAATAAAGACGTGGATATGGAATGAAGCCAGTTTCCGATTTCTTTCTTTGTTACTGATTTAAAACTGCCTGCGTGGTCTAGTAGTCTGAGCAATAGGCTCACGACCCGGAGGTCTCAAGTTCGATTCCCGGCGGGGGACTTTGTGTTGTTGTTTCTAGTTTGGTTAGGACATTGCAGGCTGATCACCTGATTGTCCAAAAAGTAAGATGATCCATGCTGTTGGATGAGCATGCAAATAGTCGGTCCTGCACCTTATTTCTCTGTGGTCGTGTCAGTCAATCTGTCCCATCAGAATAATAGATTGAAGGAATAGAGAGTGCACTTGTATTGGCGCAAACACTTTGGCACTTAAAACTAGTCCCGCGCAGTTGGGTGTGAACAGGCATCTTCTGGGTGAGATAGCTCCATCGTCGACTCCGTCTCAGTCGCTCCTTACCTAGACTGGAGTCAAGAGCAAACTCATTTCTAATTTTAAAAAAATGTATGGAAAAGAAAAACAAACATTTCATTAAAGAATTTCCTGGTGAAAGTTGTTCAGTTTCGTTGACTGATCCCGATCAGCGCTGTCCCTTACACACGGTATAAGGCGTGGGCGACGCCAAAGGTCGGAATATATGAATAATATTAATACTTGATATTAACTAAGTAATTAATTCCCCCAGGAACGAACAAATTCTCATTCTGTTTTTTTTTGTTATGATTGATTACTCGAAACGTTGGAGTAGGAGGTACCAAGGCTCGTATTTATAAAGCGATCTCAAGATTGAGAGCAACATTAAGTATGGATTTGACAGGTCGTTTTGTACTGAAGTGACATTTCTGATACGAACTCAAACTTGCTGTCACTCTTGAGAGCTGATTATAAATACGGTACCAAGTTTTGTTCCCGGTTGGGCAAAATAAATTGTTTTGTATACTATGCTATGTTAGTTGTGTGCATATAATAACTACATACATAGAACCACACTTTTATCCTTAATGGGGTAGGCAGAGCATCAATGATCTAAACTAAGTTCGTCACGTCAGACAAGTTTTCAGGGTTGTTTCAGATCGATGTATATTGCTGTAGTGACAGGTTGCCTAGATTAAAATTGCTGACCAAACATTAGGATGTGAACCTAACCATGAAACTGAACAACTTTCCGTAAGGAACTAGGGTCGGAATATGAAAAAAGGGCCTTCATACAAAATGACTCGAGCCGCTGACATGACACCATTTGTATGGGAGGGCAGGGAGGGCCAATTTATTTTCATATTTCGACCTAGATGTTCTTTGTGGAATATTTTTCAGTTTCGGGTAGCTTAACATCCTAAAGTTCAGTTCTTTGTTGTTCACCATTTAATTAAAATAATTTATAAGTTTTCCACGTAGAATCTATTTATAGCTTGAGCTTGAACCCAGCTAGCTTACACGTGTTTAGAACTCCTTACAGTTAGCAAACATCCTTAACTGGCAATGAGCCATGCCAAGCCAGCTCTTATAAACAGATCAGCAACTTCTAAAAAGTAGCATAAAAATATATTTGGATTTTTTATAAGTTTAAAAGCGTTGTAGTTACTAACGTACGCTACGCTACGTTCTTCGCCATCTCAGGTTTAAATTTTTATTGGTCCAATAGTTTTTCACTGATATTGATTTTTTATATATAGAGCTACACATTTCTTTCTTGACCTTCTGACAGTCGTGACGAAAACATCTTTTACTAGACTGTTGACGCTCTGTCTTCCCCGTAAGAGACAAATGCGTGACTATTATTGTAAATTTAAATCGCAATTATTCCCAGTATTCGGTTCCATCATTACTTCGACGCTGCGTTCCAATTTACGCGGTTTACGCGCCGTGAGAGCGTTTCGTTTTACGGCGCGTGTAGCGTGGGATTGAATTCAAAATGAGCCATTAGATTCGCGGTCTACGGAATTCAATCTATGAAGTAAAGCTTACTTAGGTATCTACTTTTTATGTAAAATTTCCTGATTTTTGGCAAATAAGTAAACGAATAAGTATATACGGTTCGTCTGATGATATATCATAGCAACTTTACCACTGGTTATTTATGAGGCCCATTAGACACCAGTGACACTCTGTGGGATAACAATGCGAGTTGATTAGCATTAAGCACAAGGGATACAGTTGCCAGAGATACATCACTAGGATCTAGATTGTAGATGCCTAAAAAGTTAGATATAGCGGTTATATTTATGGTCAGATTTATAGTCAGATGTTAAAATAAGGCTTTGAATACGACCACACGAGCATACGACCTTCAAAGTCGCACGCGAAAATATTCCTTAAGGGGATTCCTACCGGCAAATGGTTGTTTGTAAAAGGATATTTCTCCTAAATGAATCAATGGAAAAAATATACATCAAGAAAGCAACCTTCTTAAATGCCGTGGGGTTACGCCTTAAAATTTGCAAAGAGCGAGCGCTGCAAGAACAATTTAAAATTCCTTGTAGCGAGCAAGACGTGACGAAAATCGTGTAGTTACAAGAAGACAGAATTTTTAACATTCACGATGCAAAGCGTCTATACAGGGTGCAAAAAAGTACTGCGTTCCTTTTAACAAAATGTTCTACTAATGATAACAAACAACTTTCACAAAGCACAAAAAATTTTGCACGAACTTAAATTTTGCCTCGTCCATACAAAATTGCAAATTGCTTTTTTCTGGCATGAAATATCAGTGATGCAATGACACTTACTGATCCCCAACAGATGTACCTAAGCTAACTAGACATTATTATGCAGGCAACGTGTTGAGTTGAGAGGAAAAACGGCAAGAAGGTAACTTTACCTTTTACCCACGGAATGTATTTAATTTTCCCACGTCTCCCCCGTGACTTGACGCGGCGGTATAAACTCATTACATTACGCGAAAAAGTCACAGACATAATTTGGTTTGGTTCTGAAAACATAGCTATTTTAAGGATGGTTTCTAAAAAACATTTCACCCTTTCGATCTTCTACAATCGTAGAATTGTAGATTTCAGATTCTATGTAGGTATAGAATTACAATTAGAAAGACAAATGAACGAGTCATGTTCATGTAAACACTCAAGTATATTATTTTAACAAAAAATAAATATAAATAAAGAACGACCTAAATAGTTCTGTTATCTAGTGAGAATTAACGGGATATTTACTAATAGGTTCCTAATAACTTGTGGTACATTAAAATTATAATTGGTTTTATGATATCTTTTATACTAGCTTACTGCCTGCGGTTTCATCCGCTGCTAAATAAATTTTCCTGTGGAAATAATATATTTTCTCGCGTTGAAACAGTAGCATATTGTGTATCATTCTAGGAACTAAAGCTAATACTATATGCGTGCCTAGTTTCATCCCGATCCGAACAGTAGTTTTATCGTAGAGTTTATTCGATACAAACATACAAATTTATTCTCTTTATAATATTAGTTTTGATTATTTAATATATCATCAATTAACGCCTCCATAACGCCGAAATAAAAGTAAACATTTCTTTGAAAGTCGTCGACGAAGTTTGTCGTCATGAACTTGATAGTAATTTTTATTTTTAGTCTAGTACAACTAGTGTTTTCAATACAAATAGTCAGAAAGGAAGATTACAACAATCCACTACATGAAACGGACGACAAAAATGTGTTTTATTACGTTAAAAAGAGACAAGTAAAACCCAGAAAGAGAACCGATGATATTAACAACCGATATAGTGACACCATAGTGCTGCCTGATACATTTGATAATGACGAAAACACAATTCTAGTGAAACCAAGTAACCAAAGAAGAGTAGGACAAAATGAAGGGATTATAAGGCGGACAATTGGATCTGATGGTAATAGACTACCTTTAGGCGGACCAGACGAAGGTATTGATGGACAACCGATTGGAGGTTTTGGTGATAATAGAAGACCCAAAGAAGGACATCAAACTGCAAGTTTTGATGGCAACTTTAGACATCCAAGATTTAGAAGACAACCACTCGGAGGACAACTTCACGCTAATGATGATAATAGTAGAACTATAGATTTTGGCTTGGATAGAAAAAGAAGAACGAAAGAAGGACAACTAGATGATTTGAGTGATAATGTAGGACAACCCAAAGCAGTGCAACCAGTTGGAGGTTTTGGAAATATTAGAAAACCTAAGAAAGGACAACAATTTGACGGTTTTGATGGAAGCAGAAGACCAAGGGGCATTGAAAACAATCCAATAGGAGAACAATCTCACATTAGTGATAACATTATGTATTATTTGATAAGCACGGGAAGTTTGACGTTCTATGTTATAGTGAAACATTTTTTGAAGATAGTTATCAAAAAATTACCTTTTATGATTAAATAACTTAAAAAAAAACTTATTGCTGAATATCGTAAGAAGTATAGTGTCTTTAAGATACAAGACACTTATATAAACCATGAGTAGGTATAGGTAGGTATACTATTTCATCAAAATAAAATAAAAACGATCTTAATACTAATAGATTCAGAATAAATTAAGGTAAGCACACAAAAACATCATTATGAAATGGTATTTCTACTAATGGATTCTTAATAACTCGTGGTGTGATATTATTAGCTTTTAATTGATTACTAAATTATCAATTAAGTGTATTTAAATGATCAAACTAAACAGAAGCAAACATTTCTTTAGTAGCAGTTGAATAAATTTGTCGTCATGAATTTAATAATAGTTTTCGTTCTTAGTCTAGTACAATTAGTATTTTCAATACCAATCGTTAGTAAAGAAGATTACAATAACCCGCTACACGAATGGGACGACAAGTATTTGTTCTCTTTAGTAAAAAAGAGACAGGTTGAGCGCGGAAGACGACCGGATGGTGCCAACAGCCAGTATAGTGACATCATAGTGTTTCCAGATACGTTTGATAATGATGATAATACAAAATGGAAGCCAAGTAACCAAAGACAACCAGGACAGCCAATTGGAGGATCTGGTAGGCAACCTATACAAGCAGGTTTAAGTGGAAGTGAAAGGAAACCTACAGTGCCAAAACTAGTTGAACCAATTGGAGGTTTTGTTTTGTACAACGGTACTGGAAGACAACCTTTAAGAGGACAAAAAAGTTTTGGTGGCAACCGAGGACCCGCAGAAGGACAGTCACAAAGAGGTTTTGATGGAAATGGAAAACTATCTTTAGCAGGACAACCAGTTGGAGGTTTTGGTGATATGAGAAGACCCATAGGAGGACAACAAACTGAAAGTTTTGATGGCAACAGAAGGCCTTCAGGAGCTACAAGACAGCCAATAGGAGGACAACCGCTCGTTAGTGATAACACGAGATTTTGGCTTAGATGGAATTAAAAAACCTATAGAAGGACAACAATATGACAGTTTTAATAGCAACAGAAAACAGATAGGCATTGCCAACAAGCCAATTGGAGGGCAACCTGACATTAGTAATAACAGTAAACCTACAGGCGGAGCAGGTCAAGCAACATCTATTGATAGCAGTAGAAGACCAATAGGAGGACAACCAACAGGGTTTATTGGTAATGGACGACAACCCACAGACGGTAGCAATGTGAGTGCTAGACCAGCTGATGGAAAAATACCAGCAGTCGATGGTGATGATCAACCTGAGATTGTGAACTATTCTGCGTTTACTGGTGGTGACTGCGCGTCTGGGCTTTTGAAGTTTGGACAAAATTGTATTTATATCGATTAGTAAAAGTGTTCTAAAATGTAGTGTTAAAAACATGTAAATAGATACCTGGAGATTCAAAAATGTATAAAACTTTCCCTTCAGCACAGTTTTGTTGGGACAAATAAATGTAAATATCGTATTTCTGTTTTGTTTTCTTTCTCTGATTGCTTATTTTGCATTCATTTAGTCGTCATTACTTTACCGATATAAATATCTGACCTGAAAAAGGTAAAAATATCGATCTTATTTTAAATACACTTCACATTAACCACATGGATTCCATCAAAATGATAAATAAACAGACTGATCGACTTCAAACCGTGCCTTTTGATGTGTAATCGGCTCATTAGAGTAAATTACACCGGTATTGAAGAGGCCGTATCATAAAAGAACAATTTATAAATTGCAGGTATAATTCGATGTACACTGCGTAGCCAGTAACCGTTTAAAAAAAATATGGAGTCAAGAAGATGGGTCACCTGATGGTAAGTAATCACCGCCGCCTATGGACATCTAGGCGGACATCTGTAACACCCGGTCAAAAATGCGCTGCTAGCTTTGAAGAAGAATACTCGTTTCTTGAAGACTGCCGTATTGTATTGTTCCGGAATTACCTGACCAGGTAACTGAATTCACAGTGTAGTACGTACTAGTGCACGGCATCGCTGGTTAGTGTGCTGCCTGTTATCCAGATGGCGTGAATTATCTAAATTTTTGCCAGTGGTCCGGCGGTAAAATTCTGCAGTAGGTGTTCGGCGCTGTGGTATTAGCTTGAGCAAAATCTTCTTTCTTAGGAAAGAACTTTGGGGCAGATCTTCTGTAGTAGACACAACAACCTGCCACGCAATGTATTTCGAATTGTACTTGTCATCACACCGAAGAGCAACATTTATTAACCGCATGGCCGATGGCTATTACCGTGTCAAACTAAACTACTTATTTATCTTTACTAAAATTATATACCTAAAGAGGAAGGATTTGTGGATTTGTCTTTTCGTTTACATGAATAGATAATCGTATCTAAATACCTTGAGTTGATTTATGGGATGAAATTATGTAATAATCGACAAAGGTACAGAAATGTCTTTTGTCTTAGAACAATCACGGACATAATAATAAATCGAAAATGCAAAAGTCTATGTTATGTATGAGTCTTCTATGAGTTGTGTTCGATCTTTAAAATCCCAAATGATGTCTTTGTGGTTGATTGGTAACCCTAGCGACTGGAAATGTAATCAATAGATTTTAATAAAGCCTAAATAATTTAAATCGTGCGGTATTTGATTGAAAAGCAATGAATATTAAATGACACTTTGCTATACAACGTGTAACAGAAAGTGGGTATATGCAGAGAAAAAAAAAACGGGTTGCACTCCGGGAGTGCCGGCAGAAGCGAAAACTCAACAGATGGCGCTAGTAGTTTTCTAAAACGCATCTCTGGTCTGACGCGATCGGCCATTTTACTTGGCCTTTTGCTTGGCCTCTGTTTGCATACATACAACCCAACTGTTTTTACTATTGTATAAAAAAAACACTCACCTCCGGGCTAATATCAGTGAAGTTGGCACTGGAGACGAACTCTCGAAGGAAACCATCCAGCTCTGTTCCCTCGATGTATCCGTTACCTGCAATAGAACATACTTTAAAAAAAAGTTAGGTTACTAATTAAAGTGAAAACTTGCGCTTTTTGGGATGGGTAAAAAATGTTCCTGACCTCTGGTCACACACAAATTGTAATAAAAAGTTACGAAAATTTCGGGGTCATGCGAGTCATTCTGCAGAGAGGCTTTTGAAATTTTGACAATAACAACTTAATGAAATCTATCGATACTTTGACAGCCCTATCAAATCCTCAACCCTATAGACAGCTGACTTGAAAAGGCGGGCAGCCCCAACTTTGGCTCGTATTGATAGGCAATTAGACTTGACATTTAAACAATCAATATACCAGCTGACGGCTCTTCGATGAGCAATTTTAAAACGAATTAATATTGTATGGGAGCTCGGCACGGAAATGTCGAATCGAGGCAAACTGAAAATAGGAATCCTATTGGTTGTATTTATTTTATTATACGCAAGAGCAAAGCACTCGCTAAATACCTAACTGTTATCCGGACACTTCCGCATCTGAAGAGTCCAAAATGAAGACAAAGCAGGTGGTCAACAAAGAACCGATGCGTTTCCATCATGAAGTTCCAGTTCATATTATCTTCCGGCTCCATCATCAGATCAGTTCGACAGTACTATATTATTGTATTGTCATGAGATCTACATACAGCTGCCAATTTTCATGACGCTACGATCCTTGGAAAAGCGTTTTAACTAATAAAGCATCATTAAAAGAAAAAAAAAAAACGATTAAAACGTAAAAAAAATAAAAAAAATAATAAAGCATTTAGACAGGTGGTTCTGGTTATTTTAACTATTTATTGTCATACTCATACATATTAATAATAATCGGAAATGGAAACGTGAATACGGAAGTACGGAGAGACTTCAGATTTTCTATCTCCAATTCTTTTTATTTGACTAAAATTTTAGTAATTTTAAAATTGTTTGGAAATGTGTTCGCACGAATCGACACCATTGCAGTTTATCTCGAAACCTCTATGCGACCTTCATTACACCTATAGCTGTTTAATATGCCACTATACTGATTCTAATCTTATTATCTAGGTATTGTGTTGGCAATAAGACCTTTGCTACAGGGGGATGGTATTATACACTTCTATGATATATGGCTAACTAACTACACAAAGAACATTACACAATGGGACAACACTAGCTTAATTTATGAAATTAGAGTTTTAATTAAATTTATTAAATTTTAATTAATGGTAATATAATTATTTTGAATTATTCAGTTATAATTTTGAAGTAAGTACTTACCTTAATTTGTTTGATTAACCGTTTTAAGGGTTCCGTAGCCAACTAACTAGGAACCCGCCATGTCTGTCTGTCTGTATGCCGCACCCCTGTGAAAACTTCAGTTTTTCACCTCTCAAACCACCTAATTAGAATTGGCAGTTTCATTTAAACTCAACGAAAGTTCCCAAAATTCCTTTATAAGAGAATTTCGTCTTGAATTTTACTTGAATAAGTCTACAGTCACTCTCAGTTGTAAATTAGGCAAGTGAGTTGGCAGACCAGAATTTAATTATATAAAAATTTCTTGATAATACATATTATAAAAGTCTAGAGTTCTAGATATTCTGTTTTTAACCTCATTACAGGTTTAGTCCACCTGAACGAATTATTTTTCCACTTGCTGGTTCATGTAATAAGTTTTCCTAAGCAGAAATAAGTTTTAATTTCGCAGTTAAGTTCCAGGAAGCGACACGACGCGGCGTGAAACTGCAGGAAGGAAGATGCATCTCGTTGTTACAGTGACAGCGGCTGCATGCAGCGCGACGCCGCCGCCGCGAGGATTTTTCTAGTTCTGGCATTGAAATGTCTATCTTTTTGCATATACAACGTGTAACAGAAAGGGTATATGCATCGAGAAATGTGTGAATCTACCCATGAAACTGAACAACTTTCCC
>JARACY010004132.1:0-28628 GCA_029255725.1 Scrobipalpa atriplicella | reverse complement strand
GATTGTAGGAAAACGCTGTGATAATAAATAATATATCAATAAATAAAAAATAAATAAATATTATAGCGCATCATTGTCCTTATTCATAAACGCTGCTGTCGATCATAAATTCATGAACATATAAAAATATTCGCATTTTATTTCGTTTTGGTTCAATTCATCCTGCGGTAAAAGCAGGTTACTTCTGGATAGTCAAGGGTGCTGAAAAGCTATCCAATGGTGAAAGTTATTGATCTCTCACACTTCCTTCCTAGAGGCCTGTTTGAGTACCTATCTACCACTAGATAAAGTAGAAGGACACTAGATACAGATTATATTATTATTTTTACAATGAAAATAAAACAATTAAATTAGTTCAATAATAATATTTTATATTTCCTTTCACAAACTTGTATTTACATGATTGCTTACTTAAAATACATTGTTTTATATAACCAAACAACAAATTCAAAAACATAAATACTTTAACGGATGTACTTATTCTGATTTTATGCTCTGTAGGCATTTAAAAAGCTATTCTTACTGATTCTAACTAGATGGAATGCTTAGCATAAGCGATGGTAAGTAGATTTTATAATTTTTGATCCATCTTATATCCTCTACATTATATATTATTGGTGAGGATTAAACATTTCAACAGGACAACAATAGCTTATTTACAAAGTATATTGAACACTGCAATATCAATAATTATGTGCAGTCAAGTTTGCAGGTTACGGAAATGCATAGAAAATGAACTGATAAAAAAAATTATGTCATTTACTCTTAGGCCTATGTAGGGTATATACCAACTGTAGGATATTCTTACACCATATCAATGCCATAACAAAGCATTATAAACACTAAGGTCCGTTAAATGGTGAATTCACTCGACTGCACCTACTAACAACTGGCTACTATGTTTTCTACTTGAGGGGGCTATGACCTAGTGTCTAGGGTCATTCGTTTCAATGACACGGCATAGTTTTTGCACATACATATGGCCTTGGAAGTGCCACTGAAAATAAAAATGTCGCTGGAGCCGTACATGAACCGAACGGTAGAACGATAAACTCATACTATTCAACTAGAACAGTAGATCGTCATCCCCCTCATCCAAAAGGTTCGCGATCACACATGAAAGTCGCACATCGTTCGCTCCCGCAGCGGCGAGCAAAGCCTCCTTCTTCTGTAATAGAAAAGCATTTATTTCCCTCATATTTAAATGTTTTATTCGAAACCTCCGACGAATCTGAATGCTGTCGCGATGTTAGTTATAGTTAGCGTGCGAACGGTATCTACGTGTATTAATCAATTCAACTCCACACGTTTTGCCTATTAATCAAAGATATGTGTGCGGTTATATCCACACAACCTATCGGACAAACCTGAAAGCATATCCGAATATCGACACGTCGTATCAAAATTGCTTGTCGAACGTCGAATAGCCTGTTCGTTGCATGATTGACGAACACAATACACAAAATAAATGCTTTTCTATCGTCACAGGGGGGTTGGAAGGTAGGTAGGGGGGGAGGGGGGTTTGTTGTTTAGAATATAATGTCATTGTCCTCTTGGTCGAGTATGGTGCTGCCATCATCCCGCACGTCCACCCCAAGGGCCTTCAGTTCCGCTTTTTTCTGCAATTATAGAAAAGCATTTACACACGTAACGAAGACGCCAACTGAAATATGTATACGTTATTATCATAATTATTGAAAAATGCGAAACAAAATGGTACTGAAAAAATCAGAGCATGCAATGTAAAAATAATAGATTCGGTAGCATGGATGTATTTATGAATTTGATTGCTATTTTGAGTTTACGACATTTTGCGAGTTAATTTGAGTTCTGCATTTGCAACCTATGTTTTAGTGGCTTGAGTCATAGGCTCTCGATCCAGAAGTTATGGGTTCAATTCCCACTCGGATGGACACAAAGTCAATATTATATTTTTTGAGATTACTACCAGTTTGGTTAGGATAATGCAGACTGAATAGCCTGACTGTATAACAAGATAATTCCGTGCTTCAGTCTATTGATCCCACCACCAGGTATTTGTTTCTTTTGCCTATTTAACCATGTTTTGCTAATCTATCAATCCAAGACGTATACATATTGTTGTTGACTCGTAAGCGGAACCCACTCTAAAAACACCCGATCACCTGATGGGATGGCTTAACAAAAGATGGACACTTGTATGGTTCATTGCAAAACATGTTTCACACAGCATATTAAAGCCTGGTCAATGGACACTCGCCATAGTAAAAAATCGCGCTGTACGAGCGGCAAAGCAATACATTTCTTATAGTCAGAACGACTGCTTTCCTGCTCTCACAGTACGATGATTCACTACAGCAAGTACTCCGTAGCCAGGCTGTTGTTCTGCTACTTCTTCTTCTGGTCAATTTTAGGCTGGTTATGAAACAATATCCTAGCGCCAGAGAAACTTAACCTCACCGCGGCAAGTTACAAAGTTCAAGTTACGCTGAACGCTATAATTATTGGTTAAAAACCAGCTAATATTGAACACTAAGCACCGTGACCACACCTGATATAACGGACGCCCAAAGCAACATGTATAAAGCAGATGATTTACACTACACAAACTTGTAAGACATACGAATAAGCTCCATTTATTCACACTCCATATTTGAGCGAATATTGTTTTACGTACCTACACCATATTAAGCATCAAAGCATATTATGACAATAAAATCAAAATATCCACTGAAACTCGGATATCATTTCCTATGTGACTGCTTAAAAGATAACTTTAAAATGCCTCAAAGGCATTACATGTATTTTCATGTCAGCCATAGCCTTAATGGCATCGGCTAGTCGCAGAAACCCTAGAGTTCCTTTACTGGACTTCACAGTTTTCTCAGAAAGAAAAGCAGCTGGCACATAATATGTTTTCATCCTTTACAATCAAGTATTTTTAGCTTTTTATTTTCAATTTGCGAAAATGGCTGTATAATGGTACTATCCCAAGAAAAACTGTAAGATGATTTCTTTATCCTTTTTCTTACAGTTTTTCATGTATACCTGCTACTGCATGTAGTCCAACTTGGAATAGTAACTTAACCTAAAACCACTGACAGACTCCAAATAATCTCAACATGTAACTTACCTTCTCAGCCTTGTCTTTGATGATCTTCTTCTTGTCCTGGATCTTCTTGAGGCGGTAGAACTCCTCACGCTCCAGCTCGTCAAGTTCAGAGATGATGTAGGCGAGCGTGCGCTCTAGTCGCGGGATGATTACTGCGGGAATACTTGCAGTCAGTAAGGTGTAACAAAACTGTTGACGATATTTTAGTTTAGGGTATGTTATGAATAGTAGAAAATTATAAAAAACACTAATATACCAGAGTCTTTGACCAGAGTTAAACGGGACGATCATTAAGTTATGCGGTTCTTTCACTGGGAGCAGATCTGTTTGCTTGGGCGTGATTCTTGTGTCCATACCATACCATAGACAATCACGCTGTGTAAATCCCGCTGTGTGATGTGAGTCAGTATTCATAGGTCGGCAGCAATATTAGTCTAATCTAAAAAGAAGAATTCAAGTTAAAGGAATCTCACCGTGCTCAATAGCATTGACACGCCTGTTGGTGACCTTGATGACCTCGTCCAGGGTCACGAAAGAAGTCTGCAGCGAGGCCAGCTCGACGAGCAGCTTCACGGCGCTCTGGAAGTTCTTCTTCAGCTTGGCGAGCTGCTGTCCACCTCTCGCCAAACCGGCGAGTTCGTACGTGTCTGATCCGTCCTGGTACGACTCGAAGATTGGGAGTGTGACACCTGGAAGTTTGGTTCAGTTGTTTGAGAAGAACGGCTAAACTAGCGAAAATAAAATATGTAATTTTAAAGGTTTCAGATTCTGTTGCCTCGATTAGAGCAAATACGTCTTGGGGGATGGGGTTTCTTGAGACATTTTTTTTTTTCAGTGTTTCGCTTGTAACTCGAAAAGTTTCGCTGATTTCCAGTTTTTGGTTCGAGAACTATCTTAAGGTAGTGCGTCAATTTAATCGATATTTTATCTGCAAAGCTACGAGTACAATGCGCACCTTGCGACATAATTTTGTTATTTTTCATTTCTCATACTCGGAAAGTAGTGTTGTTTTGATCTGACTATTGGGTGGAAGATGCTGCTTTCCTTTCACAGGGAAGGAATAACTCATACAAATTTCATCCCCACCCTAGGGCGGGAATGAACTTTAAAAATAGAACTGCTTGAATTGCTGTCAGCTGTGAAGACTTTTTTTCATATAAAAAACCACGGGTAGAAGAATCAATTCCTCTCGGACTTTAGCCGCCCTCGCTGCGCTCGGGCGTCTAACTACCTCGGGAATTGATTCTCTTCCACCCTAGTCTATGAATCTACTATTACTATCTCGTGCGCTACGCACAGTACAATGTAAAGGGTAGACATTATTACACACAAAATAATGGCGTTGCGTGAATGCTTGATTTGCTACGCACTTTCGCATTTAATTTTATATCTTTATAACTGACGCGTGTACACGCAATGTTGCTGAATATTAGACTATATAATTAAATATTTTGCGATTTGTGAAAGACAAATATAATTTATTGATCTCGTAAATTACAATTTCCTAAAACGCTTTTTCCCAATAACTTATCATCATAACAGTAATTTTTTTCAGGTTTCTGCCTGAGTTAGAACCTTTTTCATGGGCTATTACAGAAGATAATTTATCAGATATTGTATTGAATTTTTGTGTTATTAATTCTATGAAAATTAATTAACAAACACAAACAAAACATTTTTATAATTATTTGAAGATGGCACACCATGATGATGATAAATATGTATAAACATAAAAATCTATAAACAGCAAAAAGAGCAGCCTTACTGCAAAGGCAGCAATGTGTTCCAGTCAAAGGACTTTATTAGGTTTAAACCCAAACCCAATGGCTATGCCACTAGTTATGGTGTCAAGCAAATAAACATTATGGATAAACATTTATTCTATTTTAATATATTAAAAAACAATCCTACAAAATATTTCTTAACCATCACCTGATAATTCTGAGACAAAATATTTATACTGAAATCAAAGGTGAAAATAATGATGGCAGCAATGGTAGGTGGACTCTAAAATATATTTTAAAATGGGACCATGAATGTATCTTAAATCGATACCAGAATTTTGGTAATGCAACAACTTCTTATTTACCAGCAAGGGTAATAATATGTGTACCCCAGAAATGTAGAGCTATTTTTAAAAATTAAACAATATACATAATACTGGGTGTAAAAAAATTTGCTGACAAAACTTCAGGGTGTGAATCTATCCTCAAAACTAAAGAACTTTCCTCACGGAAACAAGGTCAAAAAATAAATAAAAACATTTTGGTCCTGTCATACGTAAATGAAGTCAGCAGAAAAAAAATTAAATATGGAAAATTACCAGCAACATTGTCTTTCTTGGAACGGATCTTGATTTGAGCCTTGGTGACATTCTGCAGCACCACCTGGTTGAACTCTCCCGTTGTGAACTTTGCCTCGGCCAATGAGAACGCTGCCTCTTTCATCACTTCACCCATAAGGGTTTTTGTCTGCAAAATAAAAAGTGTTAGATTAGGCACAGGAAATATAAGGACGAGTTTGTTTATATTGATATACCTTGAATTTAGATCTCCTATAATACTGAGCATAATGAACTATTTCAATGAGGGATAAAGTATACAACCATCAAAAAGTAAATCTTAATTATTGTACAGTTCAATATAGCATACAACATACAATAGAACCGATTCAATTACAATTAGATAAAAGCAATATACAAAGCAAACTGGTAAGTAAATGTGATAGATAGACATAGCACACCCTCAAACTTACCTCAATAATTTTACCCAGAATCATACGAAACCTGACTTGTAGGGCATCAGCTTTCTTTTTGAGCAAACCATGGCCTTTCGTTGCACCAGCCAGACGAGCCTTTATCAACATCTGGGCTCTGAAACCCGAAATACAACATAATCAATGCAGAGACACTGTGCACCTAAAACACATCAATTTCTCGCAAATTGTCACGAGATATCACAAAAACTCACCCTCGGGAGGGGAAAATCGCTAACTTTTCCTTTCCAGACATATTGTTTGAGGAATTATTCGCGTTTTATCCCTTTTTTTGGATTTTAGATTTTTACTCCCAATCACCTGATGACAGAAGACAACTGGCTGATAGACGATTGTCTATGGAAGGTCTTGTGATCGCTGAGGATTATTTTGTTTGGAGAAAATTATATTCTTTAAGTATTCCACGGTTCAAATTATGATTTTAACGTTCTTTAATACAAATTTCATTACATTTACAGCTAACATATTTATTTACAGGTTTTAAAATGTAAAAGGATTAATTTACAGAATTTCTATGCCAAAAATAAAAAATATTGTCTATACACAAATGTCACAAGTGCGCTTTTTTCGTACAATGATCGCGTTTTTGAAAATGGAAGCGAAACACTGAAAAAAAAAAATGTCTCAAGAAACCCCATCCCCCAAGACGTATTTGCTCTAATCGAGGCAACAGAATCTGAAATCGAACGAGTTTTGTTTGCGGTTGTGGCTTTATTTTACAAGTATTTAATTAATTAATGGCGAAGTTATAACTTCAGTGCTAATGGCGAAAAGACGCAGAATAACCTTCTAAGTTTTCCTCAACTTATAATGGATGTTCTCGACTTGTTGGACTTGTGTCGGATCTGTTTGAGCGATGGAGCCTCGATTCCGATTTTCGGAACTATTACTGGAGAGTGGAAGGATATCAGTGAGAAACTTACTGCGTGTTTTGGTGAACAGGTAAACCCCTTATCTAATAAACAGTTAGGTATTCACTAAACTCCAACTTTGCACTGGAACAACTACACCTGCAACATTCTTAGGGGGATAGTCTGAGATGAACCAAACTTAAATTACTAAACATGGACTCGTCTTGTAAATATTCAAACCCTAAACCTTACCTAGCAGCAACTGTACCTAATATACCTTTTTTCCAGGTAGAAGATATTTTTGGTTATCCTCGGAATATTTGTGATCAATGCAACCGGACATTGAGCGAAACATTTACATTTATTAACAAATATAGAGAGTCACGACAGGTGTTGGAAAAAGCATTAGTAAATACTGTTAAACAAGAATTCGTAGATTATAATGATGATTATCATGACGACTTTAGTATAAAAGTGGAGACTGATATAAAAACTGACGACATCAAACTTGAACCTACAATTGCATTCGATAATGCTGATCAGTTCCAGAAACTTATTAAAAATAGCTTAGCAAAAAATTCCAAGAATAACTCAAAAAAGAAAGTTAAAAGAAAAAGTTGTGATAAAGTTAAGAAGGAAGACAAGAAAAAGAAAAAGACTGAAAAAATTACAAATAATAATAGTGTTATCTCTGCTGCAATTCTTGAAGGACAGTTCCTGTTTTCTGGAGGAAAGTGGAGGTAGTATGTTTTTATCTGTATTCCTATAATCTGAATGTAGAGCAGGAGTTTATAATTATCATTCATTTAAGATATTCTAATTGTATTGCAGTCCTGTCCAGAAATAATATAATTGTATTTTCTTTTTTAGCTTACAGCTAGATAATGGTAATAAGAAAGAGCACCCTTCTAAAAAACAAAGCAATGAAAAACAGAATGAAGTTATTCCTCCAAAGCCGCCTAAACCAATAGAGCCTGTAGCAAAATTATGTGAACTTTGTGGAGAAACATTCCTGTCACCAGAAAGATTATCTAGACACAAGGACAGTGTACATAAAGCCCAAGTCAGAGCTAGATGTTCTATCTGCAATAATACATACAAGAATGAATACTATCTATCTAAACATATTGCTAGGGTGCATTCTGAAAGAAACTTTATTTGTTCATTATGTGGCAGCAGATTTGCCTTTGAAAAAGAACTCAGAATGCACCACAAAAATGTACATATTCAAAAGAAAAGGCCTAAAAAACAGACTTGCAAACTCTGTGGTAAAGAACTCTGTAATGCTAAAACATTGTTAATACATGAAAGATCTGCACATACAGGTAAGTTTATTCCATGCATGAACGGTTTCTCAAATTACAACTTGCTTTTATTTTCCCTGACTAACTTGAAATTAATTCCAAACTGACAACACTTTTATGGGGGAGCTAAAAATTTTTCCTATATTTAAACTTATGGTGAAAGCTATTTAGTTTTATGGGTAGGTTCTCACCCTAATATTTGGTCAGCAAATTTTTTTACATTCTTATATTCTTATTAATATTTTCAGGTGAACGTCCAGCAGTCTGCAGTGTATGTGGAACCAGTTTCTACCATGAAGACTATCTAAATATTCATATGCGATTACACACCGGTGAGAAACCATTCAAATGCCCCATCTGCGGTCAAGGATATGCCCAAAGTTGTAACATGAAGAGCCACATCAAACACAACCATAGATTATCACAACTCGATGAAATAACTCGTAAGAATATACATCCAAGGTATTTGAAGCACATGCAGCCATAAGGTGTCTGGAGCTGGTTGTAATGATCTAGTACCTAATTAATGTTAATTGTTGAATAATGTTGTCTTTAATTTTGTAGAGTTGTAAGTGTTTGGAAGTTGGTTGTCTGATCTAAGTGAGGTTGCATTCTGCTGCATCCTTTTCTTAATGGTTGATAAGTAGGTATTATTTTTATCTGTGATTCCGGCGACTTCGTCTCTGAATGAAATTATGAAATGTGTGAAATGTCTGGATGTTTGAGACTAGCTTAGCTTGGCCGGTTGTGAGCTTAAGTCTAATAAGTTCATAATTTAATTCGATTGGGTTTTGTGTACATTGCTGTATAAAAACAATTCTATTCTATTCTATGATGTAAGAAATTAAACTGGGATTACATGCAGATTTTCCAATAGGGTTTTTTGTATTTATGAAAGTTATTTGAAATGATAAACCATGTTAAATTTTCTTTGGATCTTTATTTGAAAGGATCTTCTGTTTCAAAAAGAAGGATTATTAATTGTGTTGTTTTTTTATGTTATTCAACCCTTGTTGATTTAATTTGGTATTCTAATGTAGCAAATACTTTCAAATTTTATAAAGATGGGACTCAATTTTTGGATAGCACTTTTTAAAGTTACTGGGGAAGGGAACTAACTCTGTGGAAACATGGTGTGAAACTAACTCCATGGAACCATGGTGTAGAACTAACTGTGTAGGTGAGATAAAGTTATACTTCCTATTCTTTATTCAATTAAGCTTTACAAAGTGGTATCTAGAATTTGGCATAGTGTGCAATTGCTTTAAAACTTCAATGTTTAATTATGAAATAAAACATTTTTTTTTTTTTTTAAATATTTATGATCCTTAAATCTAAATAACATTATGAGCACTATGTAGCCGCATGTTACCGTTTCTTGACATTTCTAGGAACCTGAAATTAAAGATTACCAAAATCAGTATTTTAGCAAACCACCCGAAAAATATTCAGGAACAATTTAAATAAATACCAAATGTTTAGAAGGAAAACTTACTCTTTTAATGACGCCGAGATCTCACGAAAACACTTGAGTTTCTCTTCCTCTATATTTGTCAGGTATTTTACTTTGTTCATCTCCATCTCTTTTAATCTCAACTCGTCTCCCTTCAGTTTGAGCTCTATTGCTCTCAGTCTTAACTCTTCTTTCTTTTGTTCTTGCCTCTCTTTCTCCAGTTCTATTTGTGCTTTTAATTTGTATTCTTCTATTGGTAACTTTCTTTTTTTCATTTTATGACCTGAAGCTAAGAAAAAATTAATTATGTTAAGTCATCTTATTGTATTCTAATAAGAATCTAATTTAGCGAAAGGTTTTTGCTTCCTCACCTTTATTATTCTTTCTTTTTCTTCTGTCCCTATCTGATTCTTCAGATTCTATTGGTAATTCAAAGAGTTTCTCATTATCATCTGAAATTAGACAAATTGGTTGATATTCAAAGAAACATGAAGGTACATTATCTTGGCATGAAATCTCTTTAAAACGGGTTGGACAACACATGGGGCGTAGCATGGAATCAAACACCTACATCATTCTATCCTTTTCTGTCACTCAGAACAGTCATTTACTACAGCCTTAGAGCAGAATGAGTGGGAATGCGATCTTACGCGACGGAAACGACGATACCCATCGTGAGATAAAAATACTATACCATCTCCATCATCATGTTGAGTGTCTTCTAAATATTGATTATCATCATCATCCTCAAAGTTATGATCCTCTTCTTTATCTGACGGGTCTGGGTCCTGTTCCGACTGCAGTATGAAGTTGTCCAGCAAAAATTCATTATCATTATTGTGGCTGTCTTCAGCCTCTGGAGCTTCTTTTTTAGTCACTTGCATCTGTAATTTAGAATAATTATTATAAGTAAGTATATTATCTATCTGCCCGCATATATCTATGCATGGTTGCAAAAAAACAAGCCGTCAAATCATACTTTACAAAAAAAAACATCTAACAGGCAATATTTTTTTTATTTAGTGTCTAATGATGATCTAGACCACAACACAATCCAGAATTCCAGACTGTAAAATTCTAGAACCAGCAGTTTTTATACAGCTTTTCTACTATAATAAAACTAAACTGATTCTTTTTACCATTTCCAACTTCATAAGGTCATCTTTGTCATCAAGAGGATATTCAATCAGTTTAAGGAGTTTCATTTCTATTTCGTCTATTTCAAGGTCCACAGGTTTAGGCCCAGACATGTAGGTTTTCCGCTTCAACAAGATGTTGGCTTTCTTCTGGGTCCTGTTCTTCCAATCTGCCCACATCTAGAATATTCATATAATATATTATTATGATTGATTATGATCTTTTAGCCACATTGTAATTGTAATATTTTCCCATTCTGAAAATATTATTTCATTTAAAATAATTTAAATGATTTTGATTCTTCAAGAAAAATTAAAGTTATTAACAGGATGACTGTAAGTACAAGACTGTATAAATGGAGGTGGGTAGGCTACCTTACACCATTGCCAAGCATTTTTATGTGCACCACCTTCAATGGAATTCAAGTTGAATGCCACTCTTTTCCAGAACTCAAGTTTTGTGGAGTCGCTGTATGCCACTCGACCATTCTCCAGGACACCGTCTTCTCCCAACAGCTCCAGGAGTTGTTCCATCTGTGCATTGCTCACGTTCCTGCTTCTCATGTTGGAATTGTTACTGGAAGTACATGTTATGATATGAGAATTGTAATTCAGTGCAATGAAATATAAATTCTAAATTAAAATAGGGCTGCACATAAAAGTTGAATTGGTGTTTATAAATACTATTTTAGAAGGAGAAACATTTGGGACGCACAAGCAGAAATAAGGATAAATCCATTCCATTGGATCTACTATTTTTTCATCTCACGAAATATCATAGTATCAGATCAGGAAAAAAATGCATAGTAAAAGTTAAATTTGTTTTGTTTTCATTTAAGCAACATATTTACTTTGGAAATAACCATAGCTTAGTAACAGAACAGACTCACGGTTTTTTAACGAGTATTTCTTCAAAGGTGGGCTCTTTTTGTCTATTTTTTTCACGGTATATTATCTGCCTCAATGCATTTTCTGAAGGTAAATGTTCTAGCACGTCAAACTGGACCCCAACTTGGCTATCGTTGATCAAATCAGTGGTGTCTATTCCTTCAGCCACCCTTTCCTTTAACTTCGCTTTGAAATCTTCAATTTTTTTTTTCAATGGGTCTCTTGGGTGATTATGCCTCCCTGGCTTCCTGACCAGAACATACTTATTATCAACAGAATTGGTTGTCGCTGTACTTTTACATTGTGTTTTACGGCGATCTTCGCAAACCCAATAGATGCTTTTTCTTACAGATCTATTCCTTTGGTAAGTGTACCCGTCTACGTGCAATTTTGGGTTTCCTCTGCTTGATTTTATGATTTCACACACTAGCTCTCTGTCGGACATAACGGCCAATATACATTGACGGAATTTTCTTGAAAATTATGAAGCAATCGGGGCTAAATTCATAAAAAATTGGGAAAAATACACTCGACTCGAACACAAATCAAAACACTTTTTTTTTATTGACAATTTGACAGATAAAATAGTGATGTATGTGTGATTCGGATATCGATGACTTGGGAGTGACTTTAAATACCCTGTTATGTACCGTTGTCGATCCTTCTTTCCTGATCCTGGCAGACGGCGGCGATTTACCTATACGTATCCATTCCATACTAGTATTATTATAAATGCGAAAGTAACTCTGGCTGAACCGATTTTGATAAAATTCGGCAGGACGTTAGATGGTATCCTGGCTGAAGACAGACATTATGCTACTTTTTACCGCGCGGAAATATCTCATTCGCACGGGAAATCCATTAAGCCGCGAGTGAAACCCTATGGGTGGAATGCTAGTTTCCTATAAATGTGACGATAACTCTTTTGTCTGTTACTTTTTCGATATGCTATTGCTACCACTGCTACCTCTAATAGCTTTCTATTAGAAGTAACAAATGTATAATGTAATAAATAAACAGCCAACTAAAAGATATGGATTCTGAAGCTCGTGTCACAGTGTTATGCGCGCTATGTTAAACGAATTTTTAAAATTGAAACCCGTTGATAGAAAATAAAATCTATAAAAGAACGAGTGCCTGGGAATAACTGACCACGATGATAATCCGTTATTTATTTGATTACTATTTATTATCGATATCGATATATTATCATTGTCAGGCAGCACTAAAATGTTAGCGGTGCGCTTGTTAAATTCCATTTTGTCTACAACTAAGAAATAAAAAGAAGTCAGAAGATATGAGTATGTAGAGCGCTATTTCTTTTACACTAAATATTAATAGGTATATTCGGGATACAAAATTGTGACAAGTGTCAAAATATTTATGCAGAATCGGAGAAAACAAAACGCGTACCTATCATTACTCGGTTTTTGCGACAAACTAAAGAATATTATTGTACAAGTAGCAGTTTTCGTCCTAGTATTCTATCTAATCGATTTACGATTAGTCGGTCAACATGTTGCGTACGAAAATTCACATAGCAATAAGTGCGATCGGTGCGTTCCTTGGACTATCGGCATTTATATGTTTTTGCATTGTGTATGCTAATATTGAAGCTGGAATGTGGGCGTTGATGTCTGGTAAGTCTTCTTCTATCTTCTTGATGCATATTTCCAACTCTTAGAGCAAAGAACATGAGAAATTCTATGCTTAGTCAGCTGATGTGCCATACTTGTTATTCATTAATTCTGCGTCACTGGCCTTTCTCTCCAAACCTTGAAATAAACAATGCTACTTTATAGAATGAATAAAAGCAAAGGAATACAAGAGGAAACCCAGTATGACTGTATCTAAGTTTCATCTAAATTCTAACACAACTGAAAATCCTTATCTATTATAGGTACCTAGGTAATCTTATCTTACAACTTGCTTATTTTTTCAAAAACTTCATTAAATTTTTTCCTGTTCCTACTACCTGATTAATTACTGCCTTAGCATTAAAGCCACCAATTGCATAAACCTTTTTTCATATTTTTTCTGTATTTTTGTGCAATAAAGTGTATTAGTATGACTTTTTATTGACTTTAACTTGTCTCTCCAGGTATCCATGCTAGCCTAGCCCTGATGCTGCACTGCCACTATCTAAAGGAGTCCCTACATGTGAATTTCTCAAGAAAAGCCCTGCAATATATCGGAGATTTTGGCATGGTAGGATTTGTCTCAGGATCGGCCCTAACTTTGTTTTATGTTTTCTTGGAGTTCTACTATAAAACTTGTAAGTATAAACATATATATCTTTTAAAAACCTTCTAATTGTTGTTGCTAATAATTAAATTAAAACAGAAAACAAAAGTATCAAAACATACCTACTTTAAGTTAATACAAGTTTTCTGCAATAAAGTAAAAGGTGAAAACAATTTTGACTGAATAAATAAAATTGGCTACAAAATATGTACCTATTTCAAATAAATTTAATATTTACTTAATCATACATTGCATTGTGCAATATTGTGAGTAATTATGTTTATAAGTAGTTTCTGAGTCATGTTTCTATTGGTATGACCTGATAAGAAATATTTGCGCAACTTAGTATAGCATTTCAACTTGTTTACTTATTTCTCTCTGGGAAAGTTCAATGACCTAACTTTAACTGACTTGTTCTACTAATCACTAGGTCATTTAGGTCAAGTTAGACTACTTTTAAAACAAAAGCATTTTATAGCCAATCAAATTAACTGCTCAAATGATTAATAAATTGTAATTTTGTTTGAAAATAATTCCAGGCTCTGAACAAAATACACTGAATTGTTTCTATATAAATATTTCTATTTCAAATCAACAATAATTATTTATGTATAAAACAACTTGAAAAACTGTATCTACCAACTGACCAAAACATTAGTTATTATATTTCTTCTCCCCCCAGCAATCATGCCAATCCAGTCCAGTATCATCATCAGACTAATCTGGTCATTTATGATGATGAAGTGGGGATTCCTGCTCTACTCCACCACCAGGACCTATCTGAGGACTTACAACGACCACCAGCTGTTTTCCGAAAACCCTAACATTGAGGAGACGTAATTTTATTTTATTATTTTTACAATGCTAAGTGATTTTGTTATTGGGTTGTCGAGTAATTAAATAGCAAAGTAAATGGAAATTTCAGCTGGACTTGATTTCCAAAACAGTGTCATGTTTTTATATTGATAAGTCTGCATTCAAAGATAAGCAAAATTTTATGTCTAGAAATATTTTTAAAGAAGTTTCTTCTGGTAGATGTGACTGATTATTTTATACATTATATAAAAATATAAAAGACCCATTTATTTAATGTTAAAAAAAAAGACCTTATTTTATTTGTGGATTAGTTTTTAGGCAGCTAGGCTAGGGCCCATAGATTATTGATGTTCAGGATCTGTCTTATGGTGTTACCATGTTACCTTAAATTACGTCTAGAAAGAAAATTTTATAGGACACGTGCGCTTTAAACTTTAGTGCGCGGATCTTATGGGTCGTTTTATGGCTTTCACGGTAAATGACCACCCTGTTAGACGTATTTACGAGAAAAGGGCGAAATATCGAATCCTTTTTCTTTATACTTATATTTTATGTAATTAACTAATTAATGAAAAATCAGCCATTTTCACAGTAGTTTTTTTACTGCAGATAAATAGATTCCTTCTACAAATAAATATGTATATCTTTGACTTGCTTGTTTGTTCTAAAAGTTAAGAGTCAATTCTTTATGTTTGTATAAACCACTATTACCAATATCAAAATCACTTAGCATTTTTTTTTTTTTACTTTATTATTAAGTTTGGCTGGTTTTTACAGTCGCGCTGATTTTCAGCGCGTCACGTGTTTTTTTGTGTCAGAGATCGCGCTGACGATATTATACGATACGCGCTTGAAATCAGCGTGTGTCTGTGTCGCCTTTACCAACAAAATATTGTAGACAGCTTACAATATTGACGTTCTTATAAGTATATAGTAGTTGAGTACCAGAATAGATTTATTTATCGTTACAGTTAGATGTTATTTATATTGATATGATAGCACTATGAAATACATAAAATAATACACTTTTTTATCATAAATATGAATAGAATAGATCGATAAATTCGTTACTTGGGATTTAAATATGAATTTATGTATTGGACTGAAATGGAAGTATTCTGAAAGGTATTAGGTATGTGTATTAAAAATTATAAAAGTAAATTAAAAATATCACTAAACTTGAAAATAAAATAAAATTAGTTCATTTAACTGTAGATTGCATTTATATCAATCACTCATGATCATGAGTGGTAGGTTGAAAAACATTGTCCATTATGTTATTGATAATTTGGCAAATTCGCTATTACATATCACAAACTCAAATTATTCATTTAATTTAATCTAAACCTATGTCTAACTACGTAATCACGTATTTTGCAACTATACTTAAATACAGGGATTTTCCAACAAAAATATAGAAAAGTTTTAATATTGGACATTACTTTCCTATTAATTTTGTCATTAATCATTATCGTTATTTATGCAGCTAGACCTAGTATTATTTTTCATTACCATTTTATGATAAGTGGGCATTCTTAAAAACATTTATAAATGAATTTAAACCTAGGAATTTGCAGAAATACATGTTTTAAGAAAATTCTTCTTTTACTCAATGTTCCTTTTCCTGCATTATTAATTGGTTCTTTTTCTTCTAGAATGATCTCGAAGATCTAATCCCATTTATTTGAGGACGGTCTTCCATTTTACGTTACTTTAGTGTCATCTGGTTAGTCTTCTATATTTTATTTACAAAAAATTCATTTGAAAAATCCTACAGTCTAAGCTAAATATTTACGGACATCAAATGCATTCCGTATCCGTAGTCGTGCAATATCGCTGCAGTAAAGTATTTGGAGCTCATCTTGAGCTGCGTCCCGTTAACATACCGCGAGCAGGTGGTCCGGCGCTCTGTGCTAGGCGCTAGGCCTCCGCAGAGACGAAGCAAAGCGCCCGCGCCGGCGCCTTCCCGCCACAGCGCCAACGCTAGTTCTACTTCCATCCAGCCAGTATTTACACGAGCGCGCCAACCGACGCGCGCACCGCGCCGCGTTCCAACTTCAAATTACGCGCCAAATAAACAACTCATGACTTAAAAAATAAAAACCGTGCACTGATGACACCCCATACAGCCTCAAATAAAGTGCCGTGGATGAACGCAAAGGATTCCTCAATAATAACATAAGTGGTAAGTAAAAAACTAAAAACTGGATTGTTAGAACGATTCATACACTCCAGAACATGTTTACTATTTTAGACCCTCGCAGGATGAAATTGTTCGTTCGGATGCTAATTTTGTACTAATGAAAGGTAATTTCTGCAGTCAACGGAAATGAACAGGGATTATTATTATCGTCGTTTTTCTTTTGAGCATATCTTGGAGCTTATTTGAAATTGCAATGCAATAATATCTACAACACGATCTATTCCACAGGCGTAGGTTTCAGTTTTCTTCTTTGGAACAACTCGCCTTCTTTCCATACGAAAGACATCAACGCATTCCCCAAAAATATTCTATCGATTAGATTAGTAACTTTGAAGGTACTGAAGTACTCTTTTATGTAAAATACTTAGTTAGAAGACTCGAACATACCTACTTTAAATGTTCAATAATTTTTCAGACTGAAAGTATGTAATTTACCTTTTAGTTTCATAAACTTTAGTATTATACTTTTTTTTTTTGAACAATTTGCCGTCGACTCTCCATACAAAAGACATCAACGCATTCCGCAAAAAAAAAAAAAACACATTGAAACTTTGTAATTATAGGTTTTATTGTCCGCAGTTTTAAAGTCTCTCTCAGTCTACATTTTCCAAAAAGAAATAAATATACATACTAACTACATGCGAAATTAAATTTTAAAGCACATTGTTATTATTTTCAAGTAATTAGAGGCGGCCGGCAATACGCATTGTTTTCTAAGATTCCCTGTTTCCGCGTCAGCCCTCGTAATAGTTTAATAATTCCACTATATCCGAACAGTTGTTTTTTAACAATGTGCGCAATAATCCACTTCCTAAATCGACTGAGATTAGGTAATATCCATTATCCGTTTGTATGCGAAGAAGTTTTGTTTTTTTTCTCATCGTATACTCTTACTGAATAATAACTGGTCTTTGTTACAACTTTGTCGTTTGTTAACTGGTCAACTTTGCTGGTCTACTTTGTAGGCTAATTGCATTGTCTTATCTTTATCATCAAAAGATAAAAAGAGGTTTCCAGCACATCGATCGAACTGTTATCTTGAGCGATGAGAAATATTTAAATCATAAATTTTATTTTTTGGACACTTATTTTCCTATCGATCACTAAATAAGATTTTACACAAAAACATTTTGTTCATAAACTCAACTCATAATTATCATCTTTGAGGAATAACTTCAAAAGCATTGGAAAAAAAAATCTGGGATTGAATTCGTAATTTCATCAGTAACTAAACCAAACGCTTGTTTTGGCACGTGCTTACTTTCGCTGCAATTTTTTTCAGTGACTACAAAAAAATCCAAATGAAAACTTATAGAAAAACCCATTTCATAAGTTTAAGGTGAAAGCTATGTAGTAATCAATCGGCTAGTTTTTGCAGATCCACAATACATAACAATCGGATCTTTCCATTTCTCAGTTACGCTTCACAGCGCAATGGGAGATAAAAAGTTTTACAAATGCAAAGCTAAATAAAAAAGTAAATAAAAACATCCTATGGGAGTGCTATAGCCGACCATGTTTTTTGCAATCTTACGAAAGTTTGTTGATAGAAAAATACCGACTGAAAGAAACTTTATGGCATTATGTCCATCGTCAAAAATAGTTACCCTGCTCATGCATTGATTAGCTTTGTAAGCAATGAAATAAAACTTACTCGCAACTTATTTAATGACGAAATAGTACAATCCCCATTCGCCAATTAGAATATCCATGTGAAAAAAGCTTGCAACCCGCCTTGGGCAATTGGAGGCTCAAATAGCATCGCGTGAAGATATCCACCTTCGATTAGCCAAGGCAATAGCCATAGCCAATTACCATGGCCACTACGAGGCTTGGCAGTTTTTTACAACAAGCTTCCGAGGATCCACGGAGTTTGGAATTTATAGTAGGTGCAGAGATTATTTAAAGGTATATATTACAACAATATGTGAGGGAATTTGGTGGAGACATTTTTCGTTCCCTCGTATTCCTTAGCAATTTAAAGGAAGGAGTCCATTTATGAAGTTATTCTGCAAGACTCTTGGTGCAACAAACTGCGATTATTTATTTGGAAAAATAAATCAAGTCATTGAGAAATACACTGTGTACAGATTCTCTCTCATTGATTGTTTTGTATTGAAGCATACAAGTGCAAAATGACTCTACATTGTATGCTCTGTTTTTATCGCTGTTATTTTTTTATTTTGATTTAGTTTGATGGCTTTGCCCTTAGGTCGGCTCTTAAGTTTATGCGTTGACTATGTTGCTGGATATGTTCTTTTTGTGGGAGAACATTCTTTAAAATAGTTGTTACTTTCAAGTTCTATAGTTGAAGACGAAGAAGAGAAAATTTGACTCGCGATTTCCAGGACGACCATACTTCTTAGAACATTCACTTTTTTTTATCTAACATCCAGAATTCTAGTCTATCCATTGCATAGAAACTTCTTTAAGAAGAAGTAGGTTTACTAGGCTTTTGATGGTCTGCCTACCCCGTACCTTATAAAGGCGTGAGTATGGTCCGTTCGTGACGTGTACTAAGGTCGGCCGATCGTTCCGTGCGGCCAGCGGGTCTAATGGTCCACCCAGCCAGCACACAGCACAAGTTCATTATACAAACACATCAGGAACAGGAAACCGAATAGTCTAATGGTCGTTTTTACACAACAACGCGCTGTCCTGGGTAAATTAACCCGGGATACAAGTTGCAGGCGATCTTGGGAACGAATTGATTACCTACAGAGTGTAAGGAGTCCAGTGTTCCGTGACGTAGGTAAAAAAGTGAAAACACAATTTACACACCTACATAGTTTATCGGTGTAGTTTCTAAAAGAATAAAACAAATAATTAAAATTCATAAAATATCGAATTAGGCAGATACCTATAGGTACAAGTCACGAACTTATCAATATGTCTTTCCCGCGTCGAATTTCTGATATCTATAAATAAACACACTTATTTAGATGCCATTCTATTTTATTAAATTGGTAGACCACTTCCTTGGCTGACCGCATCCTATACGTACTAGAAATGTATCCTAATGCGAAAGTTTGGATGTTTGTTACGGATCGAGATGAAACTTAGCACACATGTAACTTAGGTCCAGGAATAGGATATAGGTTACTTTTAACCGCGGAAAAGGCATTAATTTCCACGGGAAAACTCATTTAACGCGGGTAAAACCATGGGCGGAAAGCTAGTAGGCTATAGTAGTCCGCGTATCCTATAAATATGTCATTATTCCTCAGGTTCAGTTGAGGACATAGAAACACGTAGCCGGCTGTTTTATAACCGTGTGATGGAAAGAATAAACAGCAGGCAATATTTCTGCACAACCTGTTTGACTAGTTTGCATGGGACATAGGACCTGCATGGCATTAGATGGACCTTAGAATGTGCAAGGAAATAAAAAAGGGCTTTATTACGTTGTTTTGCAAGTTGCTAATGTGAGAACTAAATATGGTGTAGAATTTTGCATATGTCGAGAAGTAAAAAACTAATTAAATGCATCATTCGACTCCTAGGTACATTGATCATAATGATAGAGCATTTCTTTTCTCGGTGAAGAATAATCCGCTGCAACAGGTAAACTATAAACATAAAAAATGCGGACCTCATTGAAGAAGGGTTACATTCACAAATAAAGAATCCATTTTTTATTCTAACCATGGACTAATTATTCGTCCATAATTTTAACCATATATTTAACACCTTCCTGAATAGTTATATTTTGGTCGTTTCTTAACGAAAGCACGGGCTACAGTTTAAAATATGGATCACGTTTTGGTCTTAATGTAAGACTATCTATCTAAAACGTGCCGCCACTATTAGCACAAATACTAGATGAAGTATTGGTAAATGGAAATGCACGACAATCGGCTTATATTCTAAACTAATGTTACCAAGAATCAGTCCATATTTCAAAAATATAAAACGGAACTGATAGATAAAGCAGGAAATTTAACAGCTTTATTACATATTTTTTTTTTGGCTACTCCTTTGGATCCTCCTATCCTATTTATTTATTTAACAGTTTATTTTACACAGAAACATACACCAGAACAGAACAAGTAGGACAGGAACTGCTTACTTCTGAAAAGAAAATTCATACAGCAGACCTAACAAGAGCTCTTCATAACAAAAAATTGGCATTAGAACCTTGATTGAAAAACCCTACCTAGTTACGTAGTCAGTTATTTGTATTTTGAGCAAGTAAAAGCTTAGATACCTCTAAATACGAGTAGGTATAATACTACCGCTTATGTAATTAGGGAAGGTCCTAACAAAACGGCACTACACAACTAGAATAATCTAGAAGAAATGTGATAATAACAGCACATATCACACGTTATTAAAATACTTTTTAGTACTAAACATTTCAAAAAGGCACATTATTAAAAACTCAGAGCAAGAAACTTGTAAGAGGCGCTACTTTGGAATTCCTACGAGTAGAGTACTTCGCGACTTAAATAGCAGTAGGTACTGTAGCCTGTGTGAATCCGACATATTGTGGTTTGCTGATGATAATGTGTGGTTTACCAACGCAGCTATTAAAAAACAGATCTTACGTGATATAAAAGTCGAAGTTTTGCAGATAAATTTCTCGAGTTTTTTTTTTTATAGGGTATGGAACGATTTTTCGATGGGATAGTTGGCTCTTGCGGCCTACCTCCCACCACCGCGGAGTCAGGCCCTCAATGTTTTTCTGTGTTCCATAGGTGCCAGTGACTTTAAGGTATCTGAGATAGGGAGTACCTACCGGGGGAAATTCGAATGCGAACAAAATCTCTAAATCTTGAAGAAAATTATCACCTGTCATTTAATATCATGAGAGAACAGAAAGGGACGACAATAGTTTTAGTTAAGAATTAGTCAAGTCGTGTCTTCACCGAATGGATACCAACATCAGAACTATACTTACTCTTAAAACTAGTCTCCACAAAAAAAACTAGCTTCCCACAACGACATCATGTAACAAATCGAAGGCCATCAACTTCACGTTCATTCAAATTACAGCAACCTTGCACACACAAACCTGTCCTGAAACACTGAAAATTAATAGCCGATACAGCCGTGCCCGAACTAATAACCTTTGAAAGCGTGCTTGGCTAAGCGTGGAGTAATCTAATGTGTGTAGTGTGTACCTCTATAGGTAGGTAGTTGTGTACAACTTGGGTACTGTCTTCAAGGAGCCCTCGTGGGCTAAGTAGCGCCATGAACGTGTTTGCTCGAATCTCTAATTTCTAGAAAGATTTTTAAACAGGCATGTAAAAAAATATTTGGAAAACAATAAGTATGGGTAGTATCCTCTATATAGTTTCAGATAAAAAGATTGCATCCAGCGATAAACTTTTGGAATTTCTTGTAGTTGTTATTTACTTATCATCATCTAGCAACCGACAAGTCGGTTGAGTACATTAAGCAAACGCCAGCTCTCTCTACATTCCGCCCTCTCCTTGTATTCCTGGTACGATTTATATATAACATAAATTATTATAGGTATTCTACGCATTTACAATAAAACATCTCTTTACCACCACCACAAAGAACAAGATAGAATTATTTTGATATTTTATTTTTAATGATTGAGGCGCTACATAGCTCATTGTAGCGGCTTAATAGCCTGTAAGCCAGAAGATTGCAAAAGATCCGGCCATTCGGACACCTCGGAGCATTGTATCGAATCGTGAATAGTATAGTTGGATTCGAATAATTTATCTGATTCTCTAGAACAATTGGCAAATGAGATGCGCTTGAGTTTATGTAGCGACGCGATCTAAGTCGGTACTAATCATTGTAAGGTGCGTCCTCACCATCACCTAGCTAGAGCATTCGTTCGCGAGCAATCTACGCGCGCATAGGTTCTCTATGCATTAAGCATTTTATACGTACTGTACTATAATTATTTTACACGAAACTGAACAACTTTCCCTAACAAAAATAGGTCGCAATACGAAAAAAAAATTTAGGCTTCCATACAAAATGCATCAGCTGATAGCGCATTTAGAATGGGAAGTAAAATTTTTATTTCGTTTTTCGACCTATGTTCCTTAAGAAAAGTTGTTCAGTTTCATGGGTAGATTCACACATTTCACGATGCATATACCCTTTATGTTACATGTTGTATATTGTAATTTCACATTCTCCTATGCCCATAAGGAAACCATGCTTGCTTTCCTTCTAATATGCAAATCGCACGACAAGTTACGGCGTTATTGTCTTGTACACTTTATTCATGCTTTAACTCAATGTTCACAAAAAAGGATCGCTGTAACTAAACAAGTTATCGGCACAGCAGATACACGTTTAGTCACCCCTTTATTTCTTTACGCCGTAAGACTTACGGGGTAGGTAGAACGACCAGTGTTGAGGGTCAATTTAGGCTGAACTTTCTGAGCCTGTTGGTATTACAGAAGAGTAAAAATTGATTGTGTTTCCGAAAGACCTTGGTACTAAGAAAAAAATTAGGAATAGCCTTCCCTAAACAGGGTGTAAATCTATTATACAAAGATGTTTTTGCAAGTTTTTCTTCTCTGCAAAATTAGGTAAACTCTACCTATAATAAAAATACTTGTCCGACAAAATAAATGGATATTTTTAAATATCTCTCGTAACTGACTGTACAACTGCCTCTGTGGTCTAGTGGTCTAAGCTGTGGGCTTACGATCCGGAGGTCCTGGGTTCGATTCCCAGGGGGGGAATACAAAGTTGATATTTGTCAATTTATCACTTTGTGAGGTTTTCCCCAGTTTGGTTAGGACATTGCAGGCTGAATCACCTGATTGTCCGAAAAGAAAAAAGATTCCGTGCTTCGGAGGGCACGTAAAGCCGTCGGTCCCGGTCGCTGTCTTTGATAGTGGTCGATACTGAAACCATGTCAGAGGCCTATAGCTGTGCTACTAGGCGGTTTGAAAACTCTGACACCAGGGTTTATCGGGTCGTTGTTCGACTCGAAAATCCACTCGCTAAGAAGAAGAAGAGAAGAAGACTGACTGTACCAAATCGAATCGTTCTCTTTGTAGACTCCATTCTGCATTGTTACGAAAGTTACATCCAATGATACATGGGCTCGTGTTCGACACCAAACAATGGTACAAGTAAAGTAAACATTACGTTAGCTAGGTCAGTCCTATGCAAATCTGGCTTGGCTAATGACCAGAACAATACCGTAAGGCCGTCTGGAAAGATCCAAAGATTCCAAAAACACATTTTCTAAGGGCCGCAATTATAGTTGAGACTCAGAACCGCACTCGGGAGTCGATCAAGCAAGTCATAATTAAACTTTTACTCAGAACTTGAGTAGCTTGTTAATTTATAAACGCAACCGCACTCAAATCAGGTACGTATCAGCTAAATCAAGTTCATAATCGTGAGTCAGTCTTTTTCTTCTTCTTTTAACTTATTTGGCTATTGCAACTGGCAAATCAGCCAGTGTCAAGGCTGCTTTCACCAGATTTTCCTTAGTTTGGCTAGGACAATGTAGGCTGAATCACTTGATTGACTGGGGAAGTTATACAGGGTGTTAAAATCAACTATAAGGGACGTATGGGAAAGTTATACAGGGTGTTAAATCAGCTTTACGGGGTGTAAGGGAAAGTTATACAGGGTGTCAAAATCAACTTTACTCTGTGTATAGGGAAGTTATACAGGGTGTTAAAATCAACTCTACGGGGTGTATGGGAAGTTATACAGGGTGTTAAAATCAACTTTACAGGGTATATAGAGAAGTTATACATGGTGTTAAAATTGATTTTGACACCCTGTATAACTTCCCCATACACCCCGTATAATTATTTTTAACACTCTGTATAACTTCCCTATACACCCCGTATAATTGATTTTAACATCCTGTATAAATGGCGCAAAACACATGGCTGATACGAACTTAATACGTGACTAGCGACACATCCCGAGTGCGCGCCCGCGTTCTAAATTTGAATTATAATGTTTATAAATTAGGAGCGACTCGGCTGAAGTCTGAGTCGTGATAGCGTACCTAAGTAGGAACTAAAAATTAGACTGAGTAAGACAGGCGACTTAAAACTCTACATAAAACTAGTATCAAATTTGAGTGACTTTTATAAATACAAGCATAAGAGACCATGCGTAAAAATTTAGATTTTTTTTAAGCTGATCATGGCTGTTACTTAATATTCGCCATAACGAGGAATTAGAATAATAACTTAAATAGCAAAGTTTAGTTTAGTTTTTAGTTTAGCAAACATCACGTTAGCTAGGTCAGTTCTATGCAAATCTGGCTTGGCTAACACTATCCGCATCGAGTTACCATCCAACGATTTCATCCAAAAACAAACCTATTTAAAATCTTACATTTGCCAAGAAACCGTGAAAATTGTAGATTTTTTAAGCTGGTCATGGTTAAAGTTGAAATTTAATATTCGACATACCAACTAGACAAAATAATATTGCGATGAGTATTTTATGCAATGCTTTTTGTCTTTGAAAACACACAACTTACTTTTTCAGTGATTCGTAACACGTTATGAAAGGCACACCACAACAATGGAAATTCTGACCACACTTGCCTCTGTATTCAATGTTTTGACTACTGAAACTATTCGTCATCTTTACAACTTCTGAACTTGACCGACATAATTCTGAAAGAGTCTTCTTTTGTGAAAATTCGCTAAGCTTAGAAATATGTTGTTACGTTTCAGTACAGATTGTCGAGATCGCGGATTCAAAACCCATAATCATCTAAAATTTGTTTTCTCTATTACCTAGAAAATTTGGATGAGTCTAGCTACACACCATCTTACTTTACGTCATTCATTTAGAATGCAACAAAATTCGTAATCTGATTAAAATTCACGATGCACTTAAGAAAGCAAGCTGGATTAATGAGTGAAGTCTGCACAAGACTCTGAATCATTTAAAGGATGTTTTTGGACTCCAAATTATTTAAAGAGGTTGTTCAGTATTCTGGATTCGGCATTCGGAGATTAATTACTATCCATTCGGTTATGGACGGTTAGCATTAAACTTTACAAAAAGCAAGCTAAAAGAGAATTCGATCTTCATTTTCAGCTTTAAAGCAGTTACAAAATTCTCTCATTTTTACTTACTTCATTATTGGTTCCTTCGTTACAGTAAAGGCATCTTGCAAATACTACCTATTTTGTTTATATTTATTTATTTGAAATCAAGTCGGTTAATTGTGCTATTAATTGTACTGGCACTATTGTAATAACTAATAACTGCCACAAAAAAATGTTATGGTACTAGAGCCAAGAAACAGATGAAGATTCCGTGGGATCAAGATTACTGGGTAACATTACCATCTTACGTGATGCGATCAGCTTAGTTTAAGTGAGCGTAAGCAAAGGGATTTTATTCTACTAACAAAGAGATATAACCAACAATATATTTAATTACACTTTGTTTATAACGTAATAGAGAATAGAGAACGGAACCCTAAAAAGTTCCATTTAAAAGTTCCTAATTTCTAACCTCTTTAGAAAATGAAATGTCTTTAATTTCGCTGGTTTGGCTAGGGTAAGGACTGCACACTGCGGTAAATGTACCTATTCATTACATTAAAATTACAGTGTGTAACAGTACATAAACACGCAAGACGTGAAACGGCATTCCCAAGTCGTTGGTTTAAATCCCGTTTTTTTTTTTTCATGGAGTAGAGATATTGGATCCAAAATTGGATCACATTACGTGGATTAGCAGAATCAACCCAAAGTAGTAGGCAGCAGCGGCCGCGGTCGGATGCGCACTTTCGCGTGAACATTGCGCAATCCGCGCAACTACATGTGCACGCGCATGATCGTATCATATACGGAACTACGGAACTCAAGATTATAGCCAGCATCACAATTGTTATCAAAGTTATAAAGAATAGAAAGAATTTATAGATAAATGAAAAATTCGTATCTAAGTGAATGTCAACCTGCGCAAATATATGTACACGCACGCGCATGATCGTATCGTATACAGAAACTCCAGATTATAACTAAAGGTTCTGACAATTTCATCTCAATTGTAGTGAAAATTATAGGAAAGAATGTATATTCTGATTATCTTAGTCCTAGTGAAGCTAGGATGAATTTGCTGCTTGTTGTTTGACCATGTTTCTTTGATACTATTTATTCTAAAACACCTAATAGTGCAGACACGCAAATTACTTATATAGATTTACAACAACCGACGAAAACAATGCACAAAATAATACCTATACGATCGAATCGCATTACAATTCAAATGTGTTATTGATTTCGTTCTGAAATATGCGAAAAAATGGATCAAAAATATCTACGCAGGCAGGGTTAACTTCCGTCCTAGAACTTAGAACAACGCTCTACCAACTGAGTTACTACCATCCTCATCCATCCCAGCGAAATTCCTTTCCTGCATAAATAGTGGCCATAAACCAGGTGCAACTATGTAGCTACCCGGCTTACCACCTATAGTAGCATAGACCCACTTGCATTGGGTAAGTAACCCTGGTGGTGGCACAGCGAACAGGTTTCTCGCGTGCATGGCAAATCAGACAAGGTCGGAAGGAAAGAGGACGGACTAACATCGGTGCATATTCGGTAAAAACACGACTTGACTAAAATAAGTCGATAGTTTAGGATAGTTTAGTCGTGATAGAGGGTATCGACATGTGTCATGAAACTGTCAATAATGTCATGTACCTAAACTAAACCCTTTAAAATTTTAAACGAATTCTAACTGACAGAATAAAAATAAGTCCGTCTATGCAGCCGCCCCTTTCGGTTCTCTTTTGATAGCAAACGACAGGTATAAAATTATTCGCATATTCGTATGTACGCATCCGAATTAAAACCATTATCAACAGCCTTTTTTAAAAATCTTTCTCGTTCTTTTATGTTTATAATTGACGCATTAATTTCTTTCGTGTCGTCTTTTAACGCGTGAAGGTTGTTTCTTTTGATTGAGCCAAGATTGAGTTAATAGTTTTAGATTTGTCTCTCTTTTGTTTGTGACGTGTTTATGTTGTGTTCGTTGAGCGTGAATGTATTGTAGAGTTCTTTCTCAATCAACAAGATTATTTAATTTTAATACGATCCAAGCTTAGCTGATTAGAAGAAGAATAGATAATTAAAAAAGTATTGAACCTTTTTTAAAACCTTGCTGCTTTACAAAACTATGTTATTGAGGAATAACACAAGCTAGTTTTTTTGCGGGAAAATATAATTATTCCCTCAGGAATAGTCAATAATCCGTGGGTTATACGTAAGTCCAAGTTGGTAGGTAGCTGTATGGTAGCTATATTATGTTATGTATGACAGTTGTTGTTGTCACACAATATGGTCACTAACTTCTGATCTGGGGGACATTGAAGAGCAGCTGTTGTGGCTATCGTATTTATCAACGTTACAAGTAGATAAAGCTCTAAAGTTTTTATAGTTTTATTTAATATTCTATCTTAGTTTATGTTATTATACCAAGGAGGTTCTAAAATTAGAAACATAGTTTTATTTAAGCTGCTAACCGTTGCGTAGTAAAAAAGACATCAACGCGCGCACAATAAGAAAATTGTAACTACCTCAAAAATAGTTTATGCTTATGCTGTTCTCCTAGTTAAAACTCAGCCAATGATTTAACTCTAAAGAAGTTAATTAAATAAATTATATCCTTTTATTATATCCTCCTTATCCTTAGATTAGAACGCAGACTTCTATAAACAACATTGCGGAAACTCCGACTATAATCACAATCATCTACCCAATAATCATATTCAGCTGAAAAAGAGAGAATTACTGCTGAACATAAATAAGTTTTTATCGTTTAACCTAACCTGCTGGTAACTGCTAGGCTGATAATGAGCTGAAAAGAAAG
Source organism: Scrobipalpa atriplicella (assembly GCA_029255725.1). Taxonomy (NCBI): domain Eukaryota; kingdom Metazoa; phylum Arthropoda; class Insecta; order Lepidoptera; family Gelechiidae; genus Scrobipalpa; species Scrobipalpa atriplicella. The sequence continues at coordinate 53 of JARACY010004132.1, read as the reverse complement.
ATAGTTGGATCAAGAGCTTCCCGAGTTAGCTTTTAGCATGTGTACATTCCTTT